>NQII01000080.1:244060-311472 GCA_002778355.1 Clitarchus hookeri | reverse complement strand
CTCTTCTTCCCGACCTGAAACAGACTATCAAGTCGGTGTGTCATGAGTAGTTAGTATTGAATATACACTGAAGCGACAAAAAAACCGGTACACCTGCCTAATATCATGTAGGGCCCCCGCGAGCTCGCAGAAGTGCCGCAAGACGACGTGGCATGGACTCAACTAAAGTCTGATGGTATGCAAGAGGCAGTTCACACCATGAATCCTTCAGGGCAGTCAACGAATCCATAGGAGTGCAAAGCAGTGGAGATCTCTTCTCAACAGCACATTGTAAGGCATCCCAGATATGCTGAATAATGTTCATGTGTGGTGATTTAGGTGGCCAATGGAATGTCTTAAAGTCAGAAGGGTGTTCCTGGAGCCACTCGGTAGCATCTCTCGACGTGTGGGGTGTCGCATTGTCCTGCTGGAATTGTCCACGTCCGTCGGAATGCACAATGGACATGAATGGGTGCAGGTGATCGGACAGGATGCTTACATATCTGTCACCTGTCCAAGTCGTATCTAGATGTATCAGGGGTCCCATTTCACGCCAACTGCACACGCCCCATACCATGACAGAGCCTCCACCAGCTTGAACAGTCCCCTGTTGACATGTAGGGTCCATGGATCCATAATGATGTCTCCATACCTATACACATCCATCCGNTAATGATGTCTCCATACCCATACACATCCATCCGCCAGATAAATTGGAAACGAAACTCGTCAGACCAGGCAACGTGTTTCCAGTCGTCAACAGTCCAATGACAGTGTTGGTGAGCCCAGGCGAGACTTAAAGCTTTGTGTCGTGCAGTCAACAACGATACACGAGTGGGCCTTCGGCTCCGAAGGCCCATATCAATGATGATCCGTTGAATAGTTCACATGCTGGCACTAGTTGATGGCCCAGCATTGAAATCTGCGCCAATTTGAGAAGGTGTTGCACCTCTGTCAAGTTTAATGATTCTCGTCAGTCGTCGTTTGTCCCGTTCGTTCACAATTTTTTTCCAGCCGCAGCGATGTCGAAGATTTGATGTTTTACCGGATTCCCGATATTCACGGTACACTCGTGAAATGTTTGTACTCGAAAATCCAAATTGTATCGCTACCTCGGAGATGCTATGTCCCATCTCTCGTGCGCCGACTATAACACGACGTTCAAACTCACTTAAAACTTGATAACCTACCATTGTAGCAGCAGTAACCGATCTAGCAACTTTGCCAGACACTTGTTGCCTTATATAGGCGCTGCTGACCGCATCGCATTACTCTTATAAACTGATATCCATTAAAAAAAATATGATGCTCGAAAGGGGTACAGGAATAGGAGGGAAGGTCAGGAAAGTAAAAGGGAGTGGATCCTAGCCACAGAGAGTGCACCACCATGCCGAACATGAAGGTGAGAAAAACGTCTTTGCGCGATGACCGCTAGCATGGCAAGTCTTTCATCAGGTTCAGGAATGTCACACATTGTACCAATTTTGAAGAACGCTGCCCCAGAAGACCTATTGCATAGTGTCTTCTGTAGCTGCACAAACGACTGCGAAAGGATTTATGTGTGTCGCAGAAGCTGTTAAAAATGCTTTGTCATGGCGTGGGACATGGCTGGAGCAACAGGAAAGTAGAAGATCATGAGGACATGGATGGAGATATACATTTACTTGAACAGGAAGTTACAGATGACGTCAAAAAAGACACATACCAACATGTCGCTCAGCATTCCCGACTAGTGTAAACCGAGACTGCTGTGCGTAAAAGCTATGACGTTTTTAATGTCAGTGTATTGTCTTAAGGGTGATACAGTAAACTAAAACATTCGGAACTTTTCCACCCCATTATTAGAGGAATTTTGTTTTTATCCAGAACTTTACTTATCAAATAATTGAAACTGAAATCATTTACAAAAATTTGTGGTTTGTAGTGTCTTTTAAATGGTTGCTACCATCGTTATGTGGTTGAAGACAAAGTGGCAGATTATTTTACTAAAAAATTTAAACACCACTTCATACAGGAGAGTTGTTTTATTCCAGCGACCATGGGAGCCCCTGCATGAGCTATGGGAAGACATTGTGCTGCTGACTGTCTCAACTATTTCTGGACGGATGCTCCAAGGAGGCGCGCGACATCATCGCAGTCGGTTTCTTCATCTATGCCATCGCCAACACTAAGGTACGGCAAGCAGTATGTCTGGCTGCGTCCCACAACGTGCAGGACGCCCTGGCCCGAGCATTGGAGATGGAGTCAACAAGACAGAGGCCACACCCCGATGCCCGGTACCGGCAGTGATGTTGAACAGATATGACGAAGACATAATTACGAAGATTCTGAAGTAGTTGCAGACGCCTATGAGGAACATTGCTTAAAGTGTCCGTGCTACAGAGCCTTGGCGCTCCCAACCCAAACAGGCGGAGTGCTGGTCATGTGGAAAGCCAAGGCATCTGAGAGCCTATTACCCATAGCAGCAGCGGCGGCAGCAGCAGCAGCAGCAGCAGTAGATGCAGCAGCGAGAAAAGATGCAGCGAGAGGATCGAGAGGGTACAGTTCATTCGGAAAACTTGTAAACACCGATCTTAGGGGGGCGAAGGTAGGTCACTGCTGGAGGGAAGGCCCCAATGTTCTTAAATGTACAGTCAGTGAAACAGGATTGTGATGCAATACTGGTGGAAGGGAGCCTGAATGATATTCCTTGTTAGATGGTCGTAGACACAAGAGCGACCACAACAGTAGTGAGACCAGACATCCAAGGGCCTTACCCCCCCCCCCCTCGATTGCCCGACGACAGTATAGAATGGTGCTACTTGACTATACAGTAACAGGTGAGACCACACCAGTTTGGGGCAAGAGAAAAGCTATATTGAAGCTTGGTTACCTTAGCATAGAGCACAATATATACATAGCAGAAATAGAGGATGAATGTATTTTGGGGTTTGACGTGCTACATAGGTTGAGGTGCTGTATCAGCACTCGACTTGGTGTGCTACAGCTAGGCAGCAAAGAGTTGATGGTTTCAACCCTGCATGATTTGTCCTCCCCAATTAGCTGCCCAGTGGTATGTGGTCAACCCACTGTACTGCCCACTTCTACTGAAATTGTCATTACAGGCAGATGTCAAGGAAAGTCTGTCAGACGTTTGGGTCTAATTGAGACAGCAGAGAGTATTGGCATCTTGCCAGGCAAAGTCGTTGTAGCAATGACTTTGGTCTTTTCTAATACTGACAGTTTTCCAGTTAGAATGATACATTTTTCCGATAGTCCCATTCATCTTGAGGGGGCCATGATAGGTGTTTGCAAACAGGTCACACAGGTACAGTCAAATGTTCCAGAAGATTCTAGAGTAAAACAAATAGAATGTAATTTACGAGAAGTACTGGGGGAACTTCTAATAAGAACAAAAGAAAATCTTAACTGACGACAGGAGAAGGCTGTCTCTGAATTACTGCAGAGAAATAGGGATGCCTTCTGGTGTGGACCAAATGAGCTTGGAAGGACTGATATGACTTGCCACCACATAGATACAGGAGATGCCAGGCTTATAAAGCAGCCACCAAGCGACTGCAACTAGTTTTTCATGAGGCATTTGAGGGAATTCTGAAGCAAATGAATGAGTTAGATGTGATAGAACCATCAGTTAGTCTAAGGTCGTAAACTCATAGTACTTGTTATGAAGAAAGAAGGTTCTCTGAGGTTTTGTGTAGATTGTCACCAGCTTAATATTGTGGCAAAGAAAGACTATTATCCACCTCCAAGGATAGATGACACATTAAACAATCTAGCAGGTTCACAGTGGTTTTCAATTTTAGAAATATGAAGAGTGGGTACTGGCAGTGCGAGGTGGCCCCAGAGGGTCAAGAGAAGATTACATTTTGTGCCCAAGGGAAAAGAACCTGGCAGTTCAAAGTTATGCCTTTTGGGCTGTGTAATGCCCCTGCCACCTTCGAACACCTGATGGAAAAAGTTCTGCCTTTAGATATCTGTCAAGTTTATCTAGATGACATGACAGGAATGGCATTTGATGAGCACCTATAACACCTAGACTGTGGGACTACCTCGATCGTCGTGTTCGACGCCTGTCTCCTCCACCATGCACCCTTCGAAAGTTGTGGGACGCACTGTAAACAGTATGGCTCCAGATACCCATGGGGACCTACCAGCACCTGACTGAGTCACTGCCAGCTCGTCTAGCTGCTATCCATGCTGCAAAGGGCGCTTACTTTGGATACTAGCAGGTGGTCATAATAATGTGATTCGCCTGTGTATATGCAAGCTTTTTAAGTAATGGTTTTGTAAGTACTGATATTTTATTGATTAATTATTTTATTAATCCTGTTGATTCCACATAGGACACGTTACAGGGAGACAATACTGAGATTATAGTAATGTTCTATAAAAGTTTTATCATGAAAATTTTTATATGACATGGTAATAAATTATAGATCTTTCTCCCTGTGAAGTTGAGGCCTTTTTAATTTTTGTAGTACTGTGTATATTTGCTCATAATTTATAGAAATCTCTAGTATTGTGTCCATGTAAATCAATGTTTTTATCAAAGTAGTTAATATTTTTATGAAAAAATATTAGTACTTTTAAAATATACTCATTTACAACAGTTAAAATTTTGGCCTACAACTGGATACTTTCCTATATTTTGCTCTTAATGCAAATTGATTACTTTTGTAACATTTGTAGTTTATTAATACCAGCAGTTTTTCCATTAATGAATGTAAACTAGCATTATAAACCAATCTGATTGTTTCTAGGTAGACTAAGCCAGCTAGTTTTCTTAATATTTAACAAGAGATGCTTAATCTGTATGTTACATTCCTTAATCTTTAGGTGGAATTTTTTAATTGTCTGTTTTGCACGTGGGAATCATGCCAGACGATGCCGCTGGTCGGCTGTTTTATTGAGGATATCTCGCTTCCCCCACCCTTGCATTCCGGTGATGCTCCACACTCACCTAATTTCACCTTCTTTGGCTCTCGAGACCTTGATGTTAAAATCCACCCAAAACTCTCCATTCTCCTTTCCATTCATTGCCTGCTTGAATTCTATTTTTAAACATTGCAAAATTTGTTTTGGATAAATTTAAAACCAGCTTGTGGGCCTCAAACCATTACTTAAGTCATTTAAGTTTTCGTTAGCTTGTGATTTTACATTTATTATATTATCTCCCTTTACAATTATTGATGTATCATCAGCAAAAAGAATTTTATTACCTTTTATAATGTTATTTGGAAGGTCATTTACATAAACAAAGAACAGTAGTAGATCGAAACTGCTACCTTTTGGGACTCCATATTTGACATTTATCCAGTTAGAAAACTGTTTTGTATTATTGGTTTTTAGTTATACTCGTTGTTTCTATTATATAAACATGATGTCATTACATCATGGGCCCTGCCCCTTACCCCATAATGGTACAACTTGTCTAATAATGTTTGATGATTTACCAAATTGAACGCTTTAGACAATCACAAAAGAAATCAAAACGTATATTTCCAACATCCAACGTATTAAGAATATGACTATAGGCTATTCACGGTAAAGTGAGCACTTTTGAAAGCCCTCTCATTTGTAATAATAGTCAATAAATATATTTGATTGCAGCATTAGACATTAACTTCTGAGTGCGGTGGAATAAACACACTGGCACTTACATGGCAATATTTGTTTTAAAATGTAGTTAAAGGATAAAAAATGGCTAAAAGGAAAAAGTAACTAGGGCCTCAAAAGTGCTCACTTTACAGTGAACAACCTATAGTAAAGTTATGCATTGCACTGACTTTTGAAATCCATATTTATTAATATTAAGTATTTTATTTTTACTAAAAAAAAATATTATAATCTACTATAGATAACACTTAATAATATTTTAGCAATGATAGGTAATTAAAAGGTCTCTGATTTTAAATACTTTAAATGGCTGTCGTGGTCTCAGGAGCGGGGAACAGGTTACTGAGGTTTGCGGTGCCAGGTTTAAAGAGAGATTGATTCAGTTGTAATTTGGATTAAAGGGCGCCAGCTCGGTTGAGCAGTGAGACTCTTTTCGAGGGGCGGGCTGTTCACCTGTGTGGCTGCTCCTGGACTCGCCCCACGCCGACGGTGACGTCGTATTGTTAAAGTAACAATCCTATACGCCTGCCTAGATGAGGATGTAGGCCCCCTTACATGCCGCTAATTTCCGAGTGAGATTGTTACAGCCATCTCACAAGTCGATAGGATACACGTGCACAACAACCACATCAATTACGAGGTGCAGTAGTACAGTGGGTAGAGGACCCAAAAGCTAAACGGCAGTGAAGCTGCGAGCAGCAAACTAAAACCACAATTTTCCCGAGTTGGATTTTACTGACTGGAATTTCCTCCAAGGAGGCACTTACATGTTCACCAATGGCTCCGGTGTGTTGGCAGCTGATACAGACAACATTGGCAAGTGGCCGATAGAACTATTACATGGTAAGAATCCCGGNTACACCAATTGCTCCGGTGTGTTGGCAGCTGATACAGACAACATTGGCAAGTGGCCGATAGAACTATTACATGGTAAGATTCCCGGTGCCTTTGAGATGGTGGGACCTGGGGGTGGTGCTGCCTTTGGGGGACAAAAAGTTAAATTACGGTTCTGTTATTTTATTGTACATTTCATTTGGCAACACTGCATTACGTCACTACTCCGTGGCGGACTCGAGACCACGGAGCGATGTCGGTTACTTGTCTGTTGGTTGTCCATTAAACTACATCAGTGTTAAACGAAGTGTCGTCTGCTTTACTTCTATTATTCTAACATGGTAGCAGAGGTGCGTGGTTTGGAAATGTGGTTCGGAAGTGAACGAGTGAAATAGTTTAGTGAATATTCCGAAGAAAGAACAGTTTTGTTAACCAAGATGGCGGCTAGAACTAGCGACATAAACATTCCAATTTTCGATGGCGCGGACTATTGTAATTGGAAATTACGCATCCTAAAGTTTTTACAGTTTAAGAAGTGTAAGGATGTGGCAGTACGTCCGAAAATGCAGACTGATGATGACAAGTGGGACGACAGGGATGTCCAGGCAACGAATTACATTTATAGTGCCATATCGAATAAACAGCTGGAATACATAGGAGACCTCAATACAGCTTATGATATTTTCAAAAAATTTGACGAGATGTATCTGAAAAAATCAACGGCGTTGCAGATAGTGTGCCGACATAACCTGGAAACTATCAAATTAAAAAATTACTCGGAGGTTAGTTTATTCTTTGACGACTTTGAGAAAGCTACAAACGAACTAAAACAAGCAGGAGCAATAGTATCGGAGTACAGCCATATTGGTGATTTAATAGATGTTCTATCGGAGGGTGAGAGAACTGTGGACTATTTAAAAAGTAAAATAAAGTTAAAAAGGGCAGAGAATGCGAGTGATACATNATACGTACATAACAAGTGAAAATGATAAGCCAAAGAAAGGGCAAATAGAATGGATACTCGATAGTGGTTGTACAGATCATATTATAAACACTGATGAGTACTTTGATACTTGCGAGACATTGAAGAAACCTGTCCAAGTAAAAATTGGTGATGGAACAATATTAGAAGCTACAAAAAGTTGGTAATATTAATACTTGTTTCCTGGTGTATGGACAAAAATCGGAAGTGATGTTGACAAATGTTTTTTATGTAAAAGAAATGAAGGCAAACCTGTTAAGTTATTCAAGAATTACAGACAAACATTCAATTGTTTCAAGAAGGAGATTGTCAAAAATTTATAACACAAATGGAAAGGTTCTAGCAGTGGCAATTAAAAATGAGAGACTGTATAAGATGAAAAGCTACATGATTGAAGAAAGAATGCAAGCGAATGTGGGTAAAAGACATATGACTATAAAAGAAAAACTACACCGTACATTGGGACATATAAATTTTAGAAATTTGGAAGTAATGTGCAAAATTGAGTCATTGGATGGATTACCTAAAGAGATTGAATCTGAATACCTAAGGTGTGCAACATGTATTGAAAACAAAATGCATAACCTACCATTTCACCATAATCGAAGAAGAGCAGAGGAGCTATTAGAGATTGTACACACAGATTTAAATGGACCACATCAGACTTCAGGAAATCAGGGAGAAAAATATTTTTTGAGTTTCATAGATGATTACAGCAAATTAGTTAAAGTTTATTGTATCAGGACAAAAGATGAGGTATATGATTATTTAGTGCAATATGTAAATGAGGTACAAAACTTGACAGGAAAGATGATAAAGGAACTGCGATGTGACAATGGCAAGGAATATATGAATGCAAGAGTTTTTCAGTTTGCAAAAGAAAAGGGAATAGTAATAAAACCTTGTCCAGCATATGTTCATGAACTAAATGGAACAGCAGAGAGATACAATAGAACATTAATGGATATGGGCAGATGTCTTTTATCAGAAGCAAAAGTAGAAAGAAAATTTTGGCCTGAAGTAATTAAAGCAGCTGCATATCTTAAAAACAGGACATTGACTAATACTATTGAAAGGAAAACGCCATATGAAATATTTTTTAAAAGAAAGCCATCAGTTAAAAATTTGAAAATGTATGGAAGTAAAGTGTTTATGAGAATTCCAGAAGAAAGGCGAAGATCAAAATGGGACAAGAAAGCAGAAGCTGGAATTTTACTTGGATATACTGACACTGGATACAGAGTGTTGGTTAACAACAGAGTGATTATTGCTAGACATTGTGATGTCATAGAAGAAGATGAAAATTTGTGTGGATTTGAAGATGAGAAACAGGATAAGATTGAAGATTCACCTAATACAAATCAAGAGAAGATGGATATGGCAAAACAGTTGGATCATACACAAGAAATAAATAATGATGAGATAAAAGAAGATGAAGATAGGATAACAAAAAGGGACTCAACAAGAAAAGTTAAACCTCCACTTCGTTTTGATGAGGAATTTGGTTATTACTGCATTAATGTCAATTTTTGTGATGCTTTGGTTCCGGTAAATTTTCAGGAGGCGATTACATGTGAAGAGTCAATGAAATGGAAAGAAGCAATGAATTGTGAGATGGACAGTCTTGTGAAAAATAATACATGGACACTAGTAAGCAAACCTCCTAAGGACAAGAAGGTAATTGATGTGAAGTGGATATACAAAAGGAAGAGTGAAAGGCAGTATAAAGCCAGGCTAGTGGTGAGAGGCTTCCAACAAACTGAGTGTATTGATGATACTTATTCTCCTGTAGCTAAAATGCCGACTCTTAAACTTTTATTGTCTTATTGTTGTCAATATTCTTTAGTTATTCATCAAATGGCTGTAGAGACAGCCTTTTTAAATGGTAAAGTTGTATCTGAAGTTTATGTAAAGCAGCCAGTTGGTTATGAAGATGGGACTAACAAAGTTTATAAATTAAATAAGGCATTATACAGCCTAAAAGAAAGTCCCCGAGCATGGTATGAATGTTTCAATGATTTCTTGATAACTCTTGGTTTTCGCAGAAGTAAATATGACTATTGTTTGTATGTTAAAGAAGAGAATGACTTAACTGTTTACATTCTACTGTTTGTTGATGATTTGTTAATTTGCTGTAAAACTGAACAAGCTATTGTTGACATAAAAAGTAAATTATCTGACAAGTTTAAAATGAAAGACAAAGGTAAAGTAAAAAACTATATTGGTATCGATATTAAATATTGTTATGATCAAGATAATATCTTGACTTTGAGTCAGAAATCTTATATTGAATCTTTAGCTAAACGTTATAATGTTGAAAATGCAAAATTGTATAAGACCCCTATGGAAGTCAATTTAAAACTGGCACAAGCTGATAAAAATGAAGATATAAAGTATATAAATTTAGTAGGTGCTCTTTTGTATATAAGCTCTGATACCAGACCAGATATATCTTTTTGTGTAAATTATTTAAGCAGGTTCCAAAATTGTTATGATGAGACACATTTTAANGTATAAGACCCCTATGGAAGTCAATTTAAAACTGGCACAAGCTGATAAAAATGAGGATATAAAGTATAGAAATTTAGTAGGTGCTCTTTTGTATATAAGCTCTGGTACCAGACCAGATATATCTTTTTGTGTAAATTATTTAAGCAGGTTCCAAAATTGTTATGATGAGACACATTTTAAATATGCTCTGCGAGTTCTAAAGTATTTGTACTTGACAAGAGATCTTAAATTAAAATATTATAAGAATGATAATGCTGATATTTTGGATTGTTTTGTGGACGCTGACTGGGCAGGAGACATTCTAGACAGGAAGTCTACCTCAGGATTTATAATTAGGTTGTTTGGAAATGTTATTGGTTGGAAATCAAAGAAACAGAACTGTGTAACAAAGTCTTCTACATTTGCAGAGTACATTGCCTTATCAGAAGCTGTAACAGAAATAAATTTTCTTATTTGTTTAACAAATGATGTTTTCACCAAAATTTGTAAACCAGTTAGGATATACGAGGATAACTCAGGGGCAATAGCCATTTCCAAATATGGAAACTTTACAAAGAATTCTAAACATATTGAGGTTCATTATCATTTTATACATGAGAGTGTCAAACAAGGAAATATTAAAGTTGTAAAGATAGATTCAGAAAATAATATTGCAGATATATGTACAAAAGCATTAGGAAATGTAAAATTCATTAAATTCAGAGAAATGTTAAATGTAAAAGAATAAAATAAGGTATAGTAAGTTAAGATAGATAGTTTTAATAACATAGTGAAGTTGTTTTGTTTTTGTGTGTTTTGGTGTTGCCATATAAATGTAAGGAGGCGTGTTATTTTATTGTACATTTCATTTGGCAACACTGCATTGCGTCACTACTCCGTGGCGGACTCGAGACCACGGAGCGATGTCGGTTACTTGTCTGTTGGTTGTTCATTAAACTACATCAGTGTTAAACGGAGTGTCGTCTGCTTTACTACTATTATTCTAACAGGTTCCATAGCAAAAAGGTTGGCTATTGTAAACTACGTGGTGATTGGATAACAACAGTGAAGGCACAGCGGCACGCAACACGTGACCAACAAATTACATGGAGAAAAAAAAATGTGTTGGCATTATATTTGTTAAATGCAACGGATTGTTAAAAGGTTTAGGAGCTGTCTCTCTCACTCTGTTGCATGTTTCATTGAGTTAAAATCATAATTGATATTGAAATCAAAGGTTACAAAAATTATTACACACCCAAATTTTGCTTATTGTAGGGTGGCAACGGATGGCTCGAATTGGACGAGTCAACGTTTTCCCCAGGAGGGGTGTGGGTAGCAGTAGATACTAGTGCAATTTTTTTTAAAACAATAATTATAAAAAAAATTATCTGAAATTGCCATTTTT
Source organism: Clitarchus hookeri (assembly GCA_002778355.1). Lineage (NCBI taxonomy): Eukaryota > Metazoa > Arthropoda > Insecta > Phasmatodea > Phasmatidae > Clitarchus > Clitarchus hookeri. Next base: position 300,163 of record NQII01000080.1, on the reverse strand, counting down.
TACTAAATTTTTCATCATAATTAAATATAATTTTTTCATCAAAATTACTTATTTTATTAAAAAACCCAATTTTTTCATCAAAAATTATTTTTTTTTTTAATACTTCAAAAATTAACAAAATTTTAAGAGATTTTCGGCCAAACTTCATCCTTACTTTTTTTTTGCCGGAAAAGAAAAGTGGCACAAAGTGAAACCCATTTTTTCGTAAAAGTATTAAAATTCGTTTCAAAAACTGCGCTAAGCCCATTTTTTAACAAAAAACTGATCTAAAAAAATTATGTATAATAAATTAAGACCATAATGGATTTAAAAAATACTAAAAAAAATGTACAAAAATAAAAGATTAAAAATTATTTTGTGAATATGAAAAAACAAAGTATGATCTTGGTAATTATTCAGAATATGGGTTTTTCTGAAAATAAAAGAAAAAATCACGGAAAGTGGTATATTTCCACTCTACTAATTCACAGAACCCGAATTTACTAGGGGCATTAACGTATTACCATTACAAACCACAAATACGATAGTGGAGAGGGCTATGAAGATCAGGGAAATTGTGGGGTAAAAAGGTGTGTAAAATACGTGAAAATAAATACAAGAGACACTGGAGAAAGAAAAAATATAATTACTAAATACAATACGTAGGACGAAGTGGCATAAAACTGGCACAAATATAATTTATATAAATATATTTATAGTGAATTGAATGTCAGTCAATGACTTACAATCAATATTATTTATTAAAATATTAAGGGACTATTCCATAGTCCCTTTAAAAAGAAATAAAATGTTAGTTCTAACTTTTTTCAAAGTAATGACTGGTTAAGGGTTCAAGGATAACCAATTTCAGGGTTAATGTAACAAGTTGTGGGGGGGAGGATGTTTACTTTAGGCCTACATACTGTACATGTATGTTATGTAAACAAATAATATACTCATACAAGAATTCAAATTTTTGACAGCCGGTGTGTGGCAACGTCATAAATGATATTAACATCATCACATACACAAAATTCTGTATCAGCTGATGCGAGAACAATTGTAATGAAATTTCACGTTGGCTATTTTGACAGCCTGCATTATCCCAACAGACATCGGAGAAATTTGCGCGCAGGGAGATCGTAGAAAAAATGTATATGTATTATATTTTATATCGTTACAAAAAAAGCTGTTATTAATGTAACAAATTAAACTTTGTTCTAGAATAATGCGTAGGTGTTTAAACAAAATGGAACACTGTAGATAGTTCAGCTTTGTTTACGTCTTCATCATTGGCCGTAGATAGTGGTTGGTACTAACGTCGCCACGTGCATGCTTAATATGAATTGAAGAGATCGGACATTTATCGCAGAGTATTTTTCAAATATGTCTACATTAATTTGACGTAATACATTTCAAACCCGAGTGGTTTTGAGCCCACGCGAGATGTAAAATTCATTTTAAAAGGATGTGCTGGATATACTTATATGACACAGCAGCAAAATATGCAACCATGCTGCCATCTGTTGGCCAGTACGCGCGGCTCGCTTCGGAAACCACGCTTACATGAAATGGCACATTTTTCATGTGTAAAGTGCAAATATGCGAACGAGTTTTCAGAGTTTTAAATTTTCCGCGAGCTCTATAAATATTTTAACGTAACATATTTTCGTGTGGAGCGATTGTGCTTGCTAATAATTTGGATTCGGCCTGCAAACGCCAAGCGATTCTGAGACCAGCTCGCCATTCGGTTTTTTTTGTTGACTCCCCTCCCACTAGAGTAACAAAACAAAATTAATGTTATTTATTTATTACAACCACGCGTGACGTGTTGTTTGCGTAGGAGTCATTATTGCGGCAAATAATATTTATGCTAATGTGATATTTTGTCATCCAGTCGTTCTCGGTGCCACGGTTAATTTATGAATAGCCTCTGCATGTAGGCTACGAATGACTGTAAACTACAAGATCTGGCCTTTTTGACGAACAGCCGCCAGTTTTAATTGTGAAATAATTTATTATTATGAATGAAAATGTGCTGTCAGGCAATTTCCCTGAATTCCTACTACTTCCAAGTTTCACATATATTCACTGTTAAAAACGTGTGTAAATATAATACCCAAACACTTTTAATATAAAAATTAATCAGTACTGCATCACTCGACTGCAGCCAGGTAATTAACAGCGTGCGCATGTGTTCTTAATAGCAGCGGCAAGTGACTGGCGGATGCTGTTCAATATTTGACTTTGAACTGGTGGCTCCACCGTTAAGCCGCAACCCGATTAAGCTGCCCCCGGTAATCGGGAGTTGACTGTATTATTAAAATTTCCATTAAAAATAAATTTCATATAATGCCGAAAATTAAATTTATCAATTTTAACTTTAATGCTGTATTCCATATATAATCCAATTATGAGTTCAAATTTGTTGGAATTAATTTTATTATATCTTCTTAGTAACATCACTTAAAAATTATTATCTACTTCAACAAAATTTTTATAACACTGTAAAGTACAAATAAAATCAATATTTGTAATCAAATACCATTCAGGTTCTCATTCACTTAACTTTTTGAAAAATTTTATTTTATTAATATTGTTAAATTTGTTCAAAATTCTGGACCTAAGTAGAGCGCCGTCAGTCACTGTGGGCGACCTTCAGCTTCGCCCAAGAGCCTTGATGACAAATCCGAAATACCACATCATTAATCTTCAGAATTCTGTAGTGGCCTTCCCAACATTTCTGTAGCTTCAGACATTACCCTTTTTGCCTCTGTGGGTTCTACAGCCACACCAGTTGTCCTTCTTGAAACACCTCGCCCGACATTCTCCTAACATACTGCGTCTTCATCCTGTCACTATTTATTCTGAGGTGCTGTCAAGCAAAATCATGAATGCCATCTAGTCTGTTACATAATTCACTGGCATAATAGGGGCTGAAGCTTTCTCTTATATCAGTCGGCCAAACAGCAGGTCAAGAGGAAGGCGTAGCACTCTTCCAAACAGCATCCTTAACGGTGTTACTCTTGTGGACTAGTGAACACCTGAGCCGTAAGCAAGAAAAAACAATGGCACCTTTGAATCCCAATCCTTTTGGTTTTCTGTCACGAAGATAGACAGGTACTGCTCAAGAGTGCAGTCAAGCCACTCAAACATTCAATCCAACTGAGGGTGTAATGCTGTAGTCCTAGTCTTTTTCATCTCCAGAATCTTTGTTACCTCCTGGAACACCGCATCTTCAAAGTTTCTTCCCTGATCGGAATGGAGTTCTAGTGGCACCCCAAACCTCGAGAAGACATGCTCTACGAGTGCATCAGCCACCGTACATGCTTCTTGGTTCAGAAGGGGAAAGACCTCCGGCCACTTGTTTAAGTAATCTTGGGCCATCAGTAGATGCAGATTACCTCTCTCTGTGGCAGGCAAGGGACCCACAATATCTACTGCCATCCTCTCAAATGGGGCTACAACATTGTGTTTCTGAAGGTGACCCCTTGTCCTTTGGCCCTTCCTCGCAGTGAAATTGTCCGAAATTTGACACCACTTCTTATCATCCTCAAGACAATGAAGCCAGTAGAATCTCAGTCTAACTCTGTATCAAGGGTCTTATCAACTCCAAAGTGTCCACTGGCTCCTGCATTGCGCAGTTCCTTTAAGACTTCTGGAACCCTGCATCTGGAAGGACCAACTGTAAGAGTGTTTTTTTCCATTATTACTTTCCCTGTTTCTGTAAATTACGTTATTCTTCAGTATGAGGGAATTCTATTGTGCCCAGTATGCTTTGACTGCTGCACTCAAACTAGATATCTATCTGTAATACAGAGTCTAGGCATGATAGATACTCTTCAGATGTCCTTGTTACGTCATCTAGGTAAACCTGACATATCTAGAGAGAGAACTTTTCCATTATGCATTCGAAGGTGGCAGGGGCATTACACATATGAATTCCCGCAGACCATCTATACAGTTAAGTTATGAAACCGAAAGCAATAATTCTCTCCTCTTCTTGGATGTTCTTGTATGCAGAAAAAACAATACCGTTAGTACCACAGTATATCGGAAACCAACACACTGGCCAGTATTTACACTTCACTTCTAACCACACACACACCACAAAAGCAGGCATCATTCATACATTGGTAAACAGGGCCGAGAGCATATGATCGGATGGGAAAAGTAAAAAAAAGAACTAGACCACATAAAGAAAGAACTCAGCAATGACTATCCACACAAATTCATTAAAAATATGATACATTCAAACAATTTAATAATCAAAAAAACCAGAAATCACAGAACCTCCTGCAGCTACTTTGGCTATTCCATATGTTAAATGACTATACAAAAAAATACAGAAACTGGCTAAAAAAACACAACATACACACTGCATTGAAACCTGCTACAACAATAAAAACAATACAAACAAAAGTAAAACCTGCCAGTGATCAACAACACACACAGGAATGCATTTTTCAAAATCCTTGTCAGTGAGGCAGTGTATAAGGGAAACAGGCCGGCAACTGTCCACCCGTATCAAGGAACACAAAAAGAACACTAAACCGGGAGAAACAGAAAAATCAAAACTAGCTGAATATGCCTGGTCAAATAATCATAAGCTTATGTGGGAAAATTCTGAACCTATAGCGAAGAGCAAAATGCCATAAAAAGAAAAATCAAAGAATCTGCTTTTATTAACTTCAAAAGAAATATTGTAAGTCAATGCAGGATAGAATTAATGATAATATGGCTACCAATAATTAAAAACGACGTTTATTTTCCACAATGAATAATTCCAATTCAAAGTATACCTGTATTTCCACTCATCAGTAATTATACTCCATAGGATGCCTCTCGGCCCAATCAGCAACCACTCTTCCAAGAGCCCCCAATCAGAGACTACCTGCCCTCCTATTGGTGCGCTCGATATTGTTTTTGCACTGTTTGTTCATCAGTGTCGTGTTTTCGTTTTTGTCATCGTGTTATCTTTTCTTTTTGTTTTCTTTTGTTCTCTGTCCTGTTCTGTAATAACAAGTTGTTCATCCATATTTTTGTTGTTTTAGTTATATATATATATATTCCATTGACAAGAAACAGCTTTTCCTAATTATCTGTCTGTAAAAAGTATTTTTCTTCTTTTTTATATCTTGCTGAGTTCTGTGAGTGTGCAATTTTTATTTTATTTAATCTCATGGTCAGCAATGGACATAGTCCAATCATTCCAACACAATAACATGAACTCACCATTGCCATTAAACTTAAAAGATAACATCAGCCAACAGTTGAGATTCTAGGACTTACGGGTACCTGTTTAGCAGCAGCTAGGCTGCAACATCGGGTATTTTATTGCCTGATTACAACTAAAAGGTGCAGTACCAGAGAGGACAGGATATGGGGAATGCAGATGCCTTGTCAAGGTTGTCACTTCCACGTTCGGAGCCAGTAGAGCACCCAGTCTATTCTAATGCACTGTTAGAGCGAGCTAAGATTTTTTTTATCTATCCATCTCAAGGAGATATTCAAATGATTCTATGGCATGGTAATGAAGAACATTACTTTCCGAAGGCTGCAATGATTCTAAGAAGAGACTTCTATGTGGGTGATGTCATGATATGCAGAAACAGTAGAGGAAGCCAGAGCTTTACAAGGGAACCTTAAGTCTTTGCTTCATCTTGGAGGATTTCAGTTACATAAATAGACCTGTAGCAAACCAAAGGTNAAGAACATTACTTTCCGAAGGCTGCAATGATTCTAAGAAGAGACTTCTATGTGGGTGATGTCATGATATGCAGAAACAGTAGAGGAAGCCAGAGCTTTACAAGGGAACCTTAAGTCTTTGCTTCATCTTGGAGGACTTCAGTTACATAAATAGACCTGTAGCAAACCAAAGGTTCTTTGCCTTGTGCCAAGTAATGCAAAAGAAACCAAAGGCAATATCCACTCTCCTGAAAATCATTCAAACAAAACACTAGGCATTCTTAGAGTAAGTGGAAGAAACCACAAGTCATTATTGGATATGATCAGTAGCATCCAGTTCTTCTTCCAAGGGGCAGTAAAATATCTAAACTCATCTCTCCAGATGGGCATGTCAGGTACCTTCATGATATACCATAACTTTTGCTTGCAGTGATGAGATAGCAGTGCTGGCAATTAAGTAGGCGTAGTTTAGGTCTTTTGACAGTTAATGAGTGTGTTTGTTGTTTTAAGATCAAGCCAAGGATGGCTCAGCAACTCATGAGAGAACTTCCTTCCCAGAGGCTGCAGTTATCTAGACCATCAACTTCTGTGGACCTGTGCTTGTCTGACCAAGTCTTAAACAAGAAGGTTCTTCTATAAAGGCCTACGTGGCCATATTTGTTTGTCTCAGCACCCAGACTGTACACATAGAGCTTGTGACAAGTTTTACTACTGCTACATTTTTTGTTGCACCAAAATTGTTTGTCTCACTGTGTGGGAGATGTGCGCACATCTGCAGTGACAATGGTACACATTTTTCTGATGCACAAACCGAGCCAACTGAGCTGTATCAACTGTATCGGACTGAATAATACCAAGAAGTAGTAAGAAATATAATTGGTCACAGAGAATACTGAATGGCACTTTGCACCACCTCCTTTACCACGTACGTCTTGGTGGCTTGTGAGAATACATACATATTTTGGTGGCATGCAGCACAAACTATTATGTACTACTTACCTTTTCACAATGTACGACATCCGGTCTGGACACTCAGGATGATTTTCATCCCAGCTGCATTCATGGGACTGTATATTACTTTCAATTATGAGTCCAGTCTCTCCACGGGTGACACTGAAACTTTTTTCAAGCTGCAACCAACAACAAAAAATGGGAATAACATTTCACAAAATATCATTTTTAACATATTCACTAGGGAGGACATCCAGGAAAATAAGGATTATGAAATAAAGAAGACTACAGGACTGAGATCAAATTACACTATGTAATATTTGTGACATAAATATTCTCAATCTACATTTTTATCTGACCTATCTATAACTACTGACAGTATGTATTTTGCAGAAAATTCATTAACCTTAAGTGTAAAAAGCGTTAGGTGACAAATACTAAATCCCACATGTTAATATTTCTTGAAGTTCGCCTTTTCATAAAATTTAAAAATGAAAATCTGGCAACACATAACCACCCAGGAATGTCCTGTTTTGAACTTGTAAAAGCTAAAGGCATGATTGCTATCAACGCATCACATATTACAGTAACAACATACTAAACTACAGGGCAAGTCAAAAAGAATTAAACTATTTCACACTGCTACCAAAACATAACTGATTATTACAGAAGACCTTGCATGGTGTGAACATAAAGAAAAACTATGGAAGTTTTAATTTCTTCCAAGTTTTCATTCATATTACAAAGATTAAATTAGGGAACCATATGTCATGATGCATATGTTTAAATGGTAAACCAGTTCTTACCAAACATAAACGATCATGTAGTTATCTATGGATGCGAAAGCAGTAACAATTCGCCTCCGTGATTCTGGCAGATATTTCGGAAGGGGCGAAACATATACAGCATTTTTCACATATCCCCAAACACAAAAATTAGTTATGAGACCTTGGTAGCCAATTTAAAAATGCAAGATCGTCGACAATCGCAGGGCCAATTCAGCAGTGAGGGAGATGTTCATTGCGGTAAAGTCGCACCTCACGGCGATAATGAGGTGGTGCCCCATCTTATTGGAGCAGGTAGTCTCTAGAATACTCATCAAGCTGCGGGATTAGCCACTGTTGAAGCACGTTGAGATAAATTATCTCGGTAACGGTATCCTCCATAAAGAAAAATGGGCTGTTAACTCTTTTTTTGTGATAATACAGAAAACACATTGAGCTTTGGTGACTCTCAAATGTGCTCAATCATGATATATGGATTATCTGCGACAGATATTCTCAGATTATGATGATACATGAAAGGTAGCTTCATTACTGAAAACAAAACCACCTGCAAAATTATTATCCTCCATTACCGTTTGCATTTCCACACAAAACTGATAACGTAAGTTCTATCATTCTCTCTTAATGCTTCTACCAACTGCAATTTAAAAGGGTTTGCATCTCAGCTGCTTACAAATAACACACCATACATGTTTCTGGAACAGCTGCAGTTCAAGACTTGCACAATGCTTAGATTTTTACGGACTTCTTGCAAACACTTCCCTAATTCTGTCTACAGTTTCACTGTTCACATATGGACGCCCGGTGCTCTTCTTTTTGCAAACAGACACAGTCTCTTCAAACTGTCTGTACCAACTGCAGATGTTCTTCCGAGATGGTGGATTACTACCAAAAATCCATGTGGAAATGTCTACATACAACTGTAATTGAATCAGTCTTCGCTAACTGTAGCACACAATATGCTATTTGCCGGTCACTCACCGTTTTTCTACACTAGTGATCATGGTGGAGCAGTGGCAAAACATCAAAGGCACGCCAAGTAAGAAAAAAACTACCAAAGTTTTTCTTTACATACACACCCTGCACTATCTTCTGTCATAATCTGTTACGTTTTGGTAGCAGTGTGAAGACGTTTCATTCTTTCTGACTTGTCCTGTGTTACACTACCTGCTTCACATTTTTCTGGGAAATTTATTATTTAAGTTGCCTTAAAAAACACAATGACTAGACACAATTTTATGGTGAATCGCGATAACACAAAATAACGCTGAAACTGGCCTTAAAATGTGAAATAAAATGAAATAGAGTTAATAACATGAAATGTCATGAATTGTGACGCAATAGTCCAAATTATGTTAATTCTCGGTCCTATGGTTTTGTTTTACATTTAAATGACAATAGCAACTATATTTTCACTTATTACAGTTATCAAATATTTAAGCACATGTGGGATATAAATACCATATTTATTTATGTAGCTACTATTTACAGTACCAGCGCTGGAAAATATACTTGATGACTAGTAACAGAAACATTTTCTGATCCACTAAAACTCTCGTAGTGCACTGCTATTAATCGATCGTGGCTGCCGAGGTCACATGCCTTCAGGTGCGGGTGAATATATAGGAGCTTAACAAGTGTGCAGATATATCAATATTTAAATAGAGAATCAAAGCAGTTGCTCTGTGAATCAAAGACTCAGCGTGCACGTAAAGAATTTATATTACAAAGAATTTATATTTCAAATTGTAATGCAAAACAAGTGCGTGTCATATTAATGCATATAATATTGGTTTTCTGCTGTATTGGCAGCTTGAAAGGTTTTCTATGGCACCGAATATTATATTTTTATTTTAAGCCTTGACAAAAAAACTTAGCAAAGCAGTTTAAAATACCTAAAACTTAAGTAACATACTGCTTGTTAGGGTAAATTAATTTACAAACTAAGAATTTTACTTGTGCAGTAATAAACTGTTGATGTGCAAGTTCTGTAACTGCAGGCTGGAGTATGAAAGGTGAGACACAATTACAAAACATGTGTCTAGTGAAAGATACAAAACTTCAAAGTCATGCCCTTCTTCAACTTTGAAAAGGCAATTTTAAATTGTAGAAACAATTCAAAATGCAAAAAAAAAAAAAAAAAAAAAAAAAAAAAAAAAAAAAAAAAAAATTTGAAAGAAGAGTTTCTAAGAACAACAAATGAGGCATCTGTCACTGGCAACATACTGGCGGAAAATTAGATAATAGTAAACTTTGTGAGTGACTCTTATCCACTTCTGAGAATAGACAACACACTGAATAACCTCGCAGGTTTGCAATGGTTTTCTACTTTGGACATGAAATGTGGGTATTGGCACTGCGAGGTGACCTCAGAGGACCAAGAGAAGACTGTGTTCAAGGGAAAGGAACCCGGCAGGTGAAAGTTATACCTTTTGGGCTGTGTAATGCCCCTGCCACCTTCGAACGCCTGATGGATAAAGTCTTCCTTTAGATATCTGTCAGGTTTACCTAGACAACATTGTTGTGACAGGAACGACATTTGAAGAGCACCTATCACACTTAGACTCTGTATTCCAGAAAGTANCTTCGAACGCCTGATGGATAAAGTCTTCCTTTAGATACCGCAACCAACTTGAAACTAGTTCCTAAAAAGTGCCACCTTTTCCAAAAGAAAATTAATTTCATGGGACATGTAGTATCAGCCGACAGAATTTAAACAGACGCGGAGAAGACCAAAGCAATAATAAATTGGCCAACACCAACTGACAAAACCAAAGTGAGGCTGAGATTATGTGCCTATTACAGAAAATTTGTCCCTGGGTTTGCCACGATCGCCAAGCCACTACATGAATTGACCAAGACAAGAAGGAAATTTCATTGGACCGCTGAATGTAAGGATGCTTTTAGTTAGGTAAAGGAAATTCTGGTTTCTCCCCCAGTCATACGATTCTTGAAAAGTGAGGGTACATTCAATTTGGATACTGCTACTAGTGATATAGGCATTGGAGCTGTGTTGTCTCAGATACAGGATGGGAAGGAGAGACCACTAGAATACTTCAGTAAGATATTGCACAAGCCTGATAAATTACTATGTTGCACGTAGGAAGAAAAGCATGGTGAATCGCTAAAGGTACGGAGTACCAGAATCCAAGGTTCTCTATTTTGTTATGGGTTACCTACTGAGTGATGAGGGTATCAGGAAAGATCATCTAAATTATCCCACTTTGCCGCCATATTACTAAAGTGGAAAGAAGCTGGCTTTTGGCCAAAATGGGAAGAGATATCAAGCCTGAACACAGGTGTCAAAGAATACTAGGCATAATGGAATTCCCTCGTACTGAAGAATGGTGTGCTTTATAACAAATGGGAAAGTAATGATGGAAAACACACATACTTGCAGTTGGTCCTTCCAGAATGTAGGGTTCCCGAAGTCTTAAAGGAATTACACAACACTCCAGCCAGTGGGCACATTGGTGTTAATAAGACCCTCGACAGAGTTAGACTGAGATTCTACTGATTTCATTGTCGGGAAGATGTTGAGAACTGGTGCCGAATGTGCGACCCCTGCAGAGTGAGGAAGAAACCAAGGATTAGGGGACAAGGTCACCTCCATAAATACAATGTTAGAGTGTCATTCGAGAGGATGAGAGTAAATGTTCTGGGCCCTTTNGGGGACAAGGTCACCTCCATAAATACAATGTTAGAGTGTCATTCGAGAGGATGAGAGTAAATGTTCTGGGCCCTTTGCCTGTCACAGAGAGGTAATATGTATCTACTTATCTACCGGTGGCCTAGGATTACTTTACTAATTGGCCCGAGGTCATTCCCCTCCCAAACCAGGAAGAATATACAGTGTCGGATGCACTCGTACAGCATGTCTTCTCAAGGTTTGGTGTGCCACTAGAACTCCATTTCAATCAGGGAATAAACATTGAAGCTGTGATGTTCCAGGAGGTAACAAAGATTCTGGGGATGAAAAAGACTACGACTACAGCCTTACACTTTCAGTGAGATGGAATGATCGAGAGGCTTAACCGCTCTTATGAGAAGTACCTGTAAATCTTTGTGGCAGACAACCAAAAGAATTGGGATACAAAGGTGCCATTGTTTCTCTTTGCTTACTGCTTGGCATTTCAAGAGTCCACAAGGGTAGCACAGTCAAGGATGCTGTTTAGAAGAGAGATACGCCTTCCTAATGACCTGCTGTTTGGATGACAGAAGTTGCAGCCCCTGATTATTCCAGCGAATTATGTAACAGACTAGTTGGCATTCATGATTTTGCTCGACAATCCCTCAGAATAAATAGCGACAAGATGAAGGCACAGTATCATAGGAGAATGTGGGGCGAGGTATTTCAAGTACAACTGGTGTGGCTGTAAAACCCACAAAGGTGAAAAGGGTACTGCCCAAAGCTACAGAAATGTTAAGAAGGTGCCTACAGGATTCTGAATAAGATCATGATGTGGTCTTCTGGATGAGTCGTCAAGGCTTTCGGGCGAAGCCGAAGGTTGTCCACATTGACCGACTGGCGATACATGAAGGTTCGGAAGTTCCAGTGTCTGTTCGGGATAAACAACTTAAGGAGGGGGCAGTGTTACATGTCACAGGCCGTCATCACTTACCTTGCCCTGTCCTGCTCATGAGAACGACAGAATATTAAAAGGTCAGGTGAGCGATAAACCAAGAACCATGTATATTGTTACAAAAGCATCCTGCCATGCATAACTCTGCATGTTGCCACGATATCTGGCGGTCCTGACCTTCAGCTGATGAAATTCTGTGTTTTTCTGAAGGGATGTTCTGGTTAATGATCTAGTTTATCTCAGCGTGACTCAGGGTGTGACAAACCATCCAGATCAGGGCCAGAGATATTATTAAGTGTGACGGGTCTCCGAGCTGACAGTTTATGAGAGTCGGGAGTTTGGGTGATAGTGCAACCTTAAACGATACACGAGCCAGAAGAGCAACGAGTGGTGATGGAAGTAACCAGCAGGAGTAAAATCTGTGACTGTGAGCATTTGTGCAGTGAAGGGTGTGACTGGCAAGCTGGACTATTGAATTGAATGTGTGAGTTTAAGACATTACAAATGATGGCAACAGGCAGACTGAATATGTGTCGATGAGTGTGAGTTAATTGACTATAACCAAACACAAACATTGAGAAGGAAATAATAAAAATAAAAGATAATTTTATCTGGCTTATTTCCACACTTCTGCAACTGTAAACAAGTCAACACAACACACAAATGTATGAACAGAGTGTGTACAGCATGTGCAAATAACGTGTGGCGAAGGTGAAGAATGTGTACTGAACATGCACATGGTAACGGACTGTGTATGGACATGGTGGACAGTGCAAAGTGTGAAACGCGACTGACCAGCCAATCGTACGACCTTGGCAACACATGTGCACCAAGACGACGGTGGGCATGTCATCACCCACGGGCTCGGTGTGAAGTAAGTGGTACAGTCAGCAATCCGACCCCGCAAACAGCAAGTAAAGTGAATCTGAACAAGATGTGGACCTAAACGCGTGTGTGTCGACAGTGTAAACAACCCAAGGACCCCGACCTCTTGGCAGGGGACAAGGTGAGCAGAATGACGTGTATGTGTGCACCACCTGCACGAACCACGTATGCTGCTGAAGGGAACGAGGAGCAGGCAGAACACAAAGACAGGTATGTGAACCCAGCTGCAGAGGAATTGTTGTATTTTGGGGGATTGAAAACTGATTAACAGTGTAAAAGGGAAGTGAACGAGGTCGCGCCACCAATTAGGTGCGCAGACTTACAGGGCGTTAAATCCAACCACTTAGTGCATGGACACGGAGCAATTTTGAGGAGTGGAGGGGCAAACAGCAGGTAAACTTTATCCAAGTTTACAGGACAGGCACACAAAGACTCAACAGTGCAAGGTGAGGTTATGGCGAGGCAGCATGATGCTGGACGAGTGGACAGACAGGGCAACCATATAGTTAAGGAAGGAAGCATACTAGTGGTGGCGCATCTGGAGATGCTTCAACACACCCTGGAGGGAGTTCACAACACGATTAGAACACATATTGGCAGATGACCACACAAACACACACTGCCACGCACAATTTTAAGGGGAGATGCAGAGGGAACATGATGCCATGGAAGGGTTTATTGTGAAGAAGGTCCATCTATTCCGGCACATCCACCCCACAGAACCTCCTGAGGCCGTCCTACCCACAATTACTTAACTGTTACAAGACGAGTTGCAAACCTTTTGCACGGGCTCCATCAGGGGACGATAGCGGAGTACGTGATGCAGGCTGCCATTACAGAATGGAAAACATAACAATGGCACAAGTATGTGGGTAGCAAGCAGAGTAGGGAAGCTCAGGAAAGTAACCAGAACCCTGGTCGAGTGTATGTCCGCAACCTCTCACCAGGCCCTCAGCCACCGGCTGCCCATGAAGAGTGAGGGGCCATTGAACCCACACCACAGCCAGGGTGAACCACGGGGACCCTGACCGGATGGGAGGAAAGGGAACAAATTCCACAGTGCAGGTACTGTCCCCGCCCAACACACCACTGGCACAGAGATTTCCCGAATCAACCGACACATTTCAACAAGTCGGGAAACGGGTGATGAGAGGGGAGGGGCACACAACCACCCCCTCCAACAACTGGTGATGCCACGCTACCCATAGCACTCCAACTAACCACCCAGGGAATGTGGCTTATGAGAATACCGGTGGAAAAAAATGGCCAACCAACGGCAGCACTGATAGACACAGGAGCAAGTCATGTGTTTGTATCTCCCTATCTGGTACCAAACAAAGTTCTCCGACCCCAGTCGAGGGTAGTAGAGCTGGCCACGCATCACGGGCAAGGGGACATGATAAGACAGGCAGAAATAATGGTAAAGCTGCGGGACTAGATTTCACACACCACTGCCATGGTCGTAATGGGGCTGAGAGAAGAGATAGTGTTGGGGCAACCCTGGCTAGCCAACCAAGATGCAGTCATTGAAATGGTGGCAGAATGCATTCGCATGGATAAAACTGAGAGACAGACGGCTTACGCCATTGGACACACACAATCTCCACCTCAGGAAAACGTCAGCGAGGACGCGCCTACGGGTTTCAGAAACAATGGGGAATCCAGAACCAGGTGAGCAAAATGCTGCGGGATAGGGTAGTGTAGCTGTCAGAGAGCGGGTATAAGTTGCAAATCGTGCTGGGAGAAAAGGATGGCACTCTCCGGTTCTGTATAAACTTCCGGCCAGTGAATGAAGTGACCATCAGTCAACCCCCACTTCTAATCTGCGTGAACAAAGCCATGACAGGCCTGGGCAGGCGAACGTATTCAGTAAGATTGACCTCCGCTCAAGGTACTGGCAGATACCAGTGTGCCCCTACGACAGACTGTAAACAGCCTTCACTGTCCCAGATGGATGGCATTTTCAATTCTGAGCTATGCCATTTGAGTTTAAAGGCACACCTGCCACATTCCAAGACATGATGGTTAGAGCCCTGAAAGGGTACAAACAAAATTTTCAATGGCATACCTGGACGACATAATCATATGGTCAGACCACTGGGACTACCATGTCTGACACTTGTACTTCATATTAGAGAGGCTGGACACCCATCATCTATCATGTGCCCCTCACAAGTATCACATCAGGGTGCCGCAATTAGAATTCCTGTGCCATATGGTCGATTAACAGGGTCAATAACCGCATCCAAAGCAGCTGCAAAAAATNAGAGCAGCTGGACACCCATCACTTATTGTGTGCACCCAAGTGTCACATCGGGGTGCCGCAATTGGAATTCATCGGCCATATGGTTGATCAACGGGGTCACCAACTGCATCTGAAGCAGATGCAAAAGTTGCTGAGGGGAGCCGCCCACAGAAATTCATAGGCCTGATCAACTGGCTGCAACACTTCGTACCAAACTTCGCATTGACCACCGTGCCACTCACCAACCACCGACCTGCTCTCACCACAACAACGATAAAGGTGTAACCCCAGGGTACAACAAGCCTTCAACGCCATCAAACACGAGTTCACTCAATGCCACACCTTAGCTTGCATTGACCCCACCAGAAGACTGTATGTACAAACAAATAAAAGTGTGATAGAAGCAGGGGTCGTACTCTATCAGGTGGACAACGAGGGGGAGAAGCGAGTCGTGGACTATGAGAGTGCTAAATTTGGTAAAGCGGAAAAACGATACCATAGCCACAAACAGGAGTGCTTGGCCACTGTCTGAGTGCTCAAGAAGTACCGGCAACACCTGCAGGGAAAACTGTTCATGCTCAGGACCGACAACCAAGCTCTGGTGTGGCTGAGGACAATACAAGGGTGCCAGGGCAAGCTGATCCGATGGGCACTTTTCCTCCAGTTATTTGAATTTGAGGTGGAATACGTCACAGACAAGAAGAACTGGCAGCTCCCAGATTCCCTATCCCGCGACCCAGACCCGGAATAGACCGTCGTCAACAAGGAGTAATGGGAGGCCATGATACCTCCCACTGAGGGGGATGAGTTTGGGGACCTGGTCTGCGGATGGATAAACTTCGCGGACTATGCGATAGAGGCCCCACCTAAGACCTTGGCCAAGCTCGAACAGAAAGTAAACCCAGGTGCAGCGAATCTCCAAGGAATCCGAATGAGTCCAGGTCAGATAGAGAGATGGTGTGTGCGAAACCTGACCAGTTGTTGACGTCGTCCTTAACTGCGCACCCAGGGAAAGCAAACCCTGGCAGAGATAAACACCCAGGGAAGCCTGGCTGGCAGTGCTGACCTTCCATGACCACGACCTGGCAGGAAACCCAGAGCCTGAACAGTTGAAGAGGGCCATATACGATCACTACCACTGGCCAGGGATAACACGGGATACATGCGAGTACGTAAAGTAATGGCAGGTGTGTCAGCAGTGCAAGGACCGATGCGATGATGGGATGTGGCAGCAACACCAGCGCCACCCATCAAGACCATTTCACACACACAATCACCCTGGATGTGTTAGGCCCATACCTGCACATGCCGAAGGGTAAGAGATTACTGTTGATGGTCATCGACGAGTGCACACGCTGGGTGGAGGTGTACACACTAAGCAATGTGTGCACAGCCACAGTGGGGACTGTACTCGAGTCAGAATTCTTCCTCATTTGTGATACCCACACTCCATCCTCTCGGACAATGTGACACAGTTTGCAGGCAGGAGGTAGCAGGAGTTGTGCCATCAGTGGCAGGTGGAGCACCACACAATGTCAGACTACCACCCGAGGGCCAACCCCACCGAGTAGTGCAACCAGGAGGTGAAGGTACAACTATGCATATGCCTGCAAGATTATCACACCTGGTGGTAGGAGCACCTGGCTCAGAGGCCATGCTGCCTCCGGAAGCGGATCAATGAGGCCATGGGGAGGACACCAGCTGAACTGATGCTGGGGCACAACCTCACCCTGCTGGGCAAATGGCAGACAAGGGAGGAGGAGAACCCAGAGGAAACCCTCGACGAGAAAGGAGTAAGCAGGGAAGGTGAGTTGCAGGCGGCACTTCAGCGACAAGCAGAGTACGTGCAGTCAATCACCCCTATGAATGACTGACCACCAAGGACACTGCAAGCAGGGGACTGGGTGTATGTAAGGATACACCCTCTGACGTCAGCACCGAACAACTACTGCGCAGGGCTGCGGCCACGGTGGTCCGAACCGTGTGTAGTACACAAGCATGTGGGCAGAACAGTATACCTGGTACGAGACGCAAAAGGCAAGGTGAGCACGTACCCCCAGGACCACCTGAGATGAGCGACGGACATGCCCGAAGAGCCAGGAGCAGAGCGCCGGGAGGATCAACAAGCAGCCACGACGGCCGACACACCAGGGACGCAAGAACATTTCCACAGCTGGAGGCTGTAGAATTGTCAGGCACATCTTTCAGAAGCTTCCAGGCGACTACCAGCAGCACCCCAACGGCGCAGAGGCGCCTGTTTGGCGGAGCAGCATGGGAGGAGGACGAGCAGCTTGGGAAGACGCCTGTCCCACGGGTAGAGGAGCCCGAGGAAAATGGGTAGAAGCAACCCCACCAACGACCTGGGGCATCTGAGGACACGACGCCTCCCTGGCAGATGCCACCTTCAACATCTGGGTGGAGGAGCCGAAAGACGACCCACCACCACAGCTGAGGCGCAGATTGTGCCCCTGCCACCTGACAGAATGCTACACACATGGGGCAACCTCCAGCAGCGAGCTTGCGGCCAAACAGCAGCCTGCGGCAGAGGGGCCACCACCAAGGTACAACCTACGGCCACGACCAGAGAGAGCAGTCAAGGCAGACAACCAGCAGGACCCAGCCAAGGACTAACGGGTGACAAGCCATCTGTAGGTAAACTCAACTTTCATACCAACTTTGCCTATCCAGACCAGGGTGGTGTGAGCCTCCCGCATCCCCGCCTCGAACCGACAGCAGCACCAGTGGTGGGCAGACCATAAGGACCTGGCTCACGGGGTCATATATTATCAGAGCTCCTTGGGCCCCAGCCTTTAACCTGATCCTGACGGCAACGGCAGGAGGAGGCTGACAAAACCCCGCCAGTGGGAGTGTTGTGACCCCCAATCCCAGTGTATAGCAGAGTTACCCGCAGTGTAACAAGTGTGGTGGTTGTGCCAGACACCGCAGGAGATAGGGATGGGGGTTTAGCAGGGCAGGCTGGTCAGCTCACCAACCGAGGCGATGGCGTAACAGTAAACCCAGCGGGTTCTGACTCTGACGTCATGCCGCCCATACTCTCAAACCCCTCAGGGCTAAGACTGGCAGAGCATTAAAAACAAAAAGGGGGTGTTGCAAAACCAAAGGCCCAATGTAATAATTAAGGGAATAATTATTTGTAATTTTGCCAACACAGGTTTGATTGTTTGTTTTTAATTAGGGTTTGAATGTTAATATGCGGCAGGTGAAAGGCCCTCCTTACGCCTGCTATGATGGACAGTCTGGAAGAAGCCGCGGTCAAGGGAAGACATCTGCATCATGTGGGCGCCCTCAAGTTTGCCATTGTATGATATAGTAGTGCTGTCTGGAATATTAAGTCACCTAAACCTTTTTAGTTTTAGACCCCATGTCCCTCGCACCATGGCGGACTCGTACAACTTAATATTCTATTTTAATTCCTGCACCACATGCATGGGTACAGGGATCTTCATGCTTAAGAAACCAACCAACGCCAATAAAATCTTGAATTGTTTTATATCCAATCCAGCAACAATCTCGCGCAGGCATCCTACTAATGATGTCTTAGTACACACTTCCAGTTTACCCATTTAATTTGTATTTTGGATAGAGACTTTGTTTTTTTTTTGTGTTCTTTATTGTGCCACGTGTTCCAGTGTAACATGCAATTGTCAGGCATTAAAACCCATGCTAATTGAAAACTATGTTCAGAGACATTTGTCCTACCCCATTTTTGCCCATGGGATAAGAAGACATACAGTGACTCAGCGTTGAGCAGGCTTAGCCACCACGTGGTCAGACCGCTGTCGCCGGTGATCACCGACGCCAGGCAGGCAAATAGAACTCTGCCCTGACCCATGATGTCATCAGTATTAGCCCTGCAGCTAGCTGGCACCTATTAACCCGCTGCCACTTAGACTGCATTTTTTAGTGATGGTGAGTACCAGCCCGGCAGGGTCATAAAACCCAGACTGTGACAATATCATGGCAAATTCACTCGCAACAGTTTCCTACTGGTGTACTTAAAAAAACTACTATATAGGATAACAATGTTAACGCAGAGCATTCAACTGAACAAATTGTTTGTTACACAACGTTTTGTAAATATACTTTCATGCAGATATGCTAACCCATCACATACACTTTAAGAATTTTTAATTACTGGATATGGAATTTAAAAAAAAACAATATATGGTACATAATTTGTAATTTTTAGAAAATTTCGGATTTCAAAGAATCAAAAGAACTANCATGCAGATATGCTAACCCATCACATACACTTTAAGAATTTTTAATTACTGGATATGGAATTTTAAAAAAAAACAATATATGGTACATAATTTGTAATTTTTAGAAAATTTCGGATTTCAAAGAATCAAAAGAACTATCATAAAGTGTAAATGAAGAAAACTGATAACTTTCTTCAGTATACTGTAATTCACTAAATAATTTTAATATTGCAACTGAATCGCAAATAATATTTTTACCCGTAAATGAAATTATATAACACTATATATATAACTGTATCTTATACAAAAATTTGAAATTAACTTTCACTAAATTTTCAGTTGTGTACAGTGGTTAACATTGATGGTATACGAGAAGCTATGCATAAGCTATACTATACCAATACTATTAAAATTTTACAGGTAACTGTAAATTATTCAAGACTTGCTATAGTCAGGCAATGTCATTTCAGCTTCCTTTGTGTTTCCAAGTGACCTAATTCCCATGGAAGACAAAATTTTAATTTGTTATTCTTACTATAATTTTTAATGACATTTAAAGAGTTTGGTGGGGGGAGGCACATGCTCCAAGTGCTTCCCCCCTGGGTGTACCACTACTCCAAAAATCTGAACTACTATTTTCAACTTCTTTCCCCCAAATCTCAAAATAACAATTTAAAAAAAAGTACTTGAACATGTGTCTGAATCCAATGTGTGTTGTTATTCTCTTCCACGCCCCCTTTTTCCAAAACCTTCTCAAAATTTGAAATTGACTGAACCCATTACAAACGAAATTGTTACACATTCATATCATCACTCAGGGATGCCTCTCACTCCATCTCACTCACTAATGAATTATATATCATAACTCCAAAAGTAACAGACCTGATAACTAATTACCTTTGTAAACTCTCTTTAATGAAAACTATATAAGCTGATGGGCTTGCAGAAAATTACAAAAATATATATGTTCACCGCTCTATTTATTTGTATGGAATCTTTCCACGTAATGAGACCCTGATTACTTCAGAATTTCATGCTTGCTTTTTGTGTACAAAGTTAGCACTCCTAACAACATTGCAAATCATAAGTTATAATTACGTATGTACACGCATGCATACGTATACGTACTTATTTCATACATTCGTTGATCCATTCGTACCAATTTGCATGTCTCCTCTAGTATATTTTTATTGCACATAGCTGAGCCCACCAAGCTTGAATTAGTGTGCAACGATTTCCATAGAAAAAGTGGCTTTGCCTCAGCAGCTAGTGATATTTAGACTTACTGTCTCCATATTATTATAACCGGTGGTGCTGGAACATTTTTAAATTGAGCATGAAGAGGGGCTACATGTTGATACACCAGTGTCAAAAAAACTACAGACCACATTTGAAAATACTGCTGAAAATTGGCAGTGTAAAGGACCGCATATTTTGGAGATTTTCCCATCCGTAAAAGTTTTTAGTTCTAATTATTAAAATTTTATTATTTATGTATTTTTTCTTTATTCATGTTGGCATGATACAAAAATTTTCTGTTGCAGGACATTGTTAAATTTTGCTATAATTAAGCTATACAGGTTTCCCAAAAGTCTTTCCCTCATTACAAACTTTATTTATATCCACTATATGTAAGATAGAGATGTGAAACTGGTGCCAAAATGTTGGAAAACTAACAAAGTTAATTGTTGCAGGTTTCAGTAATGCGGTTGTAGTGAAGCAGTTGCAGTGTCCAGGAAACTGGACATGTTCACAAATCATGAAAAAGCTCAGTGTGTCCTCTTGTACCACGAGACCTGGTCACCAATAACAGTGCAGAGGAACTTTCAGAAAATGTATGGAAAGATGCTGCCTGATGTCAAGAGCATTAGGTCATGGTATGACAAATTCAAGAACACAGGATCTGTTGCTGACTTACCGAGAACTGGCCGACCATCAACCTCAGCTGAAAGGGTAGAAGCAGTGAAACAGTCTTTTGTGCGAAGTCCCAAGAAATCAGTACATAGGGTCTCACATGAATTACAGATGCCAAAAAGTTCCCTTCATGATATCTTACACAACCATTTATTGTTTCGTGCATACAAATTGTAAATTGTTCAGGCTTTGTTGCCCAATAACGGCATGCATCTGTATGAATTTTCAGTTGAAATGTCAGCACGTATTGAGGGCGATAATGGCTATCTCAAACGTGTTGCTATTTCTAATGAGGCAACCTTTTTTGTCAGAGGTGTAGTGAACTGGCATAACATGCATATTCACAGTCCCCTGGTTAGGTGTTAAGAGTGTACCAGAGGTAACCCAATGGTGAACGTTTGGTGCGCGTTTTTGCATGACAAAATTATCGGACCACTCTTTTTCACGGAGGGCACCATCACATCTTCATTGTATCTGGACAGGTTGTAAATTTTTGCTGTTCCTCAGTTGCTTGAGGGTCTCCCAAATGTCATTTTTCAACACAACAGTACACCACCTAATTGGAGTTTGGAGGTTCGTGCCTATCTTGATACGACTTTTCCTGAATGATGGATCGGTCATGATGGCCCGACAGCATGGCCTCCACACTCTCCTGACATAATTCCATTAGATTTTTATCTATGGGGACAATGGACAATGTCCACATAACTCCTATATCAGATCATGCAATTCTGCAACAACAGATATCCACAGTCATTGCATCGATCTCTCCTGTGATGTTGGTTAATGCATGGACAGAAAATTAATATTAACTAGATGTGCTATGCACTACCAAGAGTGCTCACACTGAGACTTACTGATGTGTTGTCCTGTCGCAAAAAAAATTGGTTAGTGTGCCAACATTTGGGCACTGGTTTCACATTTATATATTACATATAGCAGATATAAATAAAATTTGTAATCAGGGAAAAACTTTTTGCACATTCTGTAGTTGCTATAGTTGCACAATTTATTGTGGGACAAAAGGGCGTACAATAATATATTTTTGGGAGTATAAATGCTATATTATACCCCACCCACAAAATTTGGAGAAGTACAACATACCTCTGTACCTCTCCGTTCCTGTGCCATTGATTTAAATATGCAGAATTCATACTCTGATGACACCTACATTCATTGAATATTTTTTAAGGATGTCATATCTTAACACCTTAAAGATATACAAATTAATAATGTACTTGCCACAATAATTAGAAATAAGCATTCAAGCTTCCATTCAAAAATTAAGAAAATTTGGGTGTAGTGTACATTTCAATACAAATGGTTTCTTTATGTGTGTGGCCTAGGTAATGACATTTGGACATTGTACATGTAATTGATTAGATTGGTGGTAGTGAAAAAAATGAGGATGAGTGGTAGGTATCCAAATCAGCCCGAAGTGTGTGTCGGAAAAGAATGAAAGATCACTTTAGTAACAGAAATGAAGTTATTTTGTTACATTGGCCACTGTATGTTAGTGCAGCGTGTCATAAAATGTATACGTGTGCCACGTGTTATGGAAATTGGAATATGTATGTATTGAGTGGAAATAGTGAGTGAACTGTAGGGTGAAATAGGAGCTATAGTGTATGGAGATAATATAAAAATATGTGGTACATTATAGTGATGTGTTCTACGTCAAATAAAATATGTAGTGCATTTTATGGCGATGTGTTCAATGTCTAATAATGAGGATGAGTGTGATATTACATGATGGTAGAAAATGGATATGTTTGGTAAAGGTAAGTGTGGATTTATTTAAATACGATTGTGTGTATTGGGTGTAATAAACAGTGTTGTAGGTAGCTAATGTCAGGTCAGGATTCTGAAGTGGCAACAAGTTTTTGCCATTTTTAATTAATAAATGGATAGCAGTGGATGGTATCGTATAATATTCTGGAGGGTGTAATAAATGATGTTAGGTTATTTTAGGTTTGTGATCTGTAGTTGACACGAGTCGTGGCAGTTTTTATTCAATAATCAGATTGCAATGGATGGTATTGTTTAATGGTTTATAGTGTATAATAAACCGTGTGTAGGTAGGTAGTGTTAGGTTAGGTATCTGTAGTGTCAACGAGTGTTTGCCAGTTGTAAATAACGATCAGATTGCAGTGGATGATTGTGTATAATGTTTCGAAAAGATGTAATAAATGATGATGTAGCTAGGTAATGTTAGGTACGCATAGTGGCCACGAGTATTTGCTATTTTTAATGGACTATCTGACTGCAGAAATTGGTATCATAAAATACTTTGAAGGATGTAATAGATGGTGTTGTAGGTAGGTCATGATAGGTTAAGGTTCTGTAGTGTCAGTGAGTCTTTGTAGAAGTATCGGGCAGTATATTTGGGTGCGTGGGCTCAAGTGCACTTCCTGATACCACATATGGTAACGCATAGTACACTTGGGCGAATGGGCTCTAGTGTACTTCCTGATAGCAATGTCTATAAATGCTGAATCCCCAACTGTCTTCCTCAACAATGTCACTCAGGCCTTTTGATGCTCATTGCAGTCCATGGCATTTTCACATACGTAAGATAGCTATAATGTAGATATATTTCCTAAAATCTACCACACATGTAGCACAACCAAGGCCTTTTGACGTATTTTGAAGGTTGTGTGCCTTTCATGTTATCATGACGTTGGTAAAGTGCGAAACTCATCAATTATTTCAAACTTAATACACTAGGAAGGAGACCACATTGACTCCCTAGGGATCCTGAGAACAAGATGGCAGACAACAAAACAGGCTATTTTTCAAACTTATCACATAAATAAATGTGTTTATCATTCCGTTACTATGGCAACAATATACAATGTACGTATGAGATTCAAAGATTACAGATATTGTAATGTCAATAATAAAACATTATATTTAATTTTTAATCAACTTTAAATCACATTTTAAAAAAATTAGCTTCTAGTATTATTTAAAAGAATAACATTAATACAGAGTGAGTATAAAAGAATACCCACACTTTGAAGGTCTATAATATCAAAACCAAACAAGCTACAACCTTGATTGACCAATCCAATGAACCGTGGAACCGTGAAGTTTGTTTACCATACATTCATAAATGTTCAANTTTAAAAAAATTAGCTTCTAGTATTATTTAAAAGAATAACATTAATACAGAGTGAGTATAAAAGAATACCCACACTTTGAAGGTCTATAATATCAAAACCAAACAAGCTACAACCTTGATTGACCAATCCAATGAACCGTGGAACCGTGAAGTTTGTTTACAATACATTCATAAATGTTCAAATGTGACCACCACGAGCAGCCCGAACGACATCTACGTGATAATCAAACTCGTTCCACACTCTCTTCAGCATGTCCGGTGTTACGGTTTGGATGACGTCCGTAATTCTCGTTTTGATATTGTCAATGTTAGCCCGCAAAGGTGGATGAAACACTTGATCCTTTATGTACCCCCACAGAAAAAAATTGCAAGGGGTAAGATCCGGGCTTCTAGGAGGTCGGTAATGAAGAGCCTGGTCACTAGATGCTCCTCTACCAATCCAGCGTTGCGGTAACGTCAAGTTCAGATATCCGCGAACATCTAGGTACTAATGGGGTGGTGCACCATAAAGGAAACATCAGACCATCCCCTTCACATTGACGTGTCCAATGCGAGCTCGCTACCCCCTCACCACCTTAAACTGAGAGTCACAAACGCCATCCAAACCGTAACACCGGACATGCTGACAAGAGCGTGGAACGAGTTTGATTATTGCGCAGATGTCGTTCAGGCCGCTCATTGTGGTCACATTGAACATTTAGTAATGTATGGTAAACAAACTTCACGGTTCCACGGTTCATTTGATTGGTCAATCAAGGTTGTAGGTTGTTTGGTTTTGATATTATAGACCTTCAAAGTTGGGGTACTCTTTTATACTCATCGTGTACATATTAGCAATCACCAAATAAACATTACATTCAACCAGATGTCACACATATTCCATTACTTGTACACTGTTTTAAAAGAAAACACATAATTATTGCAACAAGACAAAATTTAAACAGATGCCACACTGGAAGGAAAAAAAACATTGCCAATTGTTATTTTCTTAAACGTTTCTGTATTGACATTCTTACCACAGCGTAAGGATCCTTCACTTCTTCCATGCACCATTCCAGTCCATGTGAGGCCTGGGATATCTTTCGCAAACCAGCAGCCATCTGCACAAAGAAAATATATATTTGGAGGATATGCAACATATAATTTTTAACATATACAAAATTTGAGTGAATTATTTTTCCAAATAAAATAAATAGCAACAAACTTCAACAGTGGCAATACTAAAACTAGGTAAAATTATGATTAGGTAAAATTCTGATCAGGAAAAAATATAAAAATAAGAAATTTGTAGCACAAACTTTATTAAAAAAACTAAACATGTTATAACCATTTAAGTTATATCAGTTAACTAACCAGATGATTTCCCCAAAAGTTTACATTTTTAATTTCTCAGTGACTTAAACAGCAAGGTTTTGTGTTTTCAAAATCAAACAGAAGAATTTTTTGTGAAAATGGTTACACATTTCTAACAACCGTAGCCACTCCACCATTAACATATTTTTTATGATCCATGTTTTAAAAACATTGGCTATTAAATCACTTCTATGGTCCAAAGAAAAAACTTATATTTGTTTGCCAATTTTTTACAAAAAAATTTAACGTCTAGATACTGGTATAAGGTTTATTTATTATATCCGTTTTCAACAGCATGTAGCAGTATTGACCTCTTATCTTTTCCTACACACTTCCCGTTGGTAATTTTTCGCCTAACATAGCATACAGAGCTCGATACTGGTATGATTTTTTATGCATATAACAGTTTCATATATTGTACACATACAATTTCACCGGCCCTCGCATTAGGTTGTCAGTGTTTATTTATATTAACACGTGCATGTTTTAATGTAACCCTTGGCTATGTATGACTTGTTCACATTGCAATTATATATGTCTTTATTTTTCATTCTGTCTGGTTGTTAAGGGTTACACATGCTAGCGATGACTCGAGCTGCCGACCCTTGTGTAGGACTTACAATGATCGTTTATAGTATCATATAAGTTAATTTTAGTTACCACGACTATGTACATTGTGCATGTGCCACATTTGCATATATCTTTCTTTTTACATATCGCAATTTCTTGTTAGTTAACCATGATGAATTTTATTTACGTATAGGTTTTCACATTTATTTATACAATCTGGATGTTTTTGGTCGATTAAGGGAGTCTAGCTGTCGCTAAGGGGAGGATCGAGTTGGTAGACACTTGCGCTATCGTGTGACAAGGGTGGTGGTGGTGGTGGTGGTGTTAAGAATTTGGTGGCTGTATCTTAAACGGTTCGGAAATTACGACCAACTATGGTTATAAGTACACATAGGGCATAAATGACGTTGCGATAATTATCCTTGTCGGAGGTGTTGTCTATGTTAAGAATTTGACGACTGTATCTTAAAAGGTTCGGAAATTACGGCCAACTATACTTATAAATTCTCATAGGATATACATGACCCTGCGATCATTTTCGTTGCCGGGGCGATGTGTATGTTACGAATTTGGCAACTGTATCTTAAATGGTTCGGAAATTACAGCCAGCTAGGCTTATAAGTATGCATAGGGCATAAATGACACTGCGATCATTTTCGTTGTCGGGAGTGATGCTTATGTTACGAATTTAGTGATTGTATCTTAAATGGTTCGGAAATGATGGCCAACTATGCTTATAAAATGGCATAGGGCATAAATGACCATGCGATCATTTTCGTTGACGAGGGTAATGTGAATGTTGCAAATTTGGTGTCTGTATCTTTAACAGTTCGGAAATTACTGGCAACTATGCTTATAAGTTCGCATACGGAATAAATGACCATTCAGTCATATTCGTTGTCGGGAGTGATGTGAATGTTACGAATTTGGTGACTATCTTAAACGATTTGTAAATTACAGTCAACTATGCTTATCAGTATGCATTGGACATAAATGACACTAAGATCATTCTCGTTGATAGGGGTGATGCCTACGTTATGAATTTGGTGACTAATATATTCGGAATTTACGACCAACTATGCTTATAAGTACACATAAGGCATAAATGACGTTGCGATAATTATCCTTGTCGGAGGTGTTGTCTATGTTAAGAATTTGACGACTGTATCTTAAAAGGTTCTGAAATTACAGCCAAATATGCTTATAAGTTCCTCACCCCAACATCACTCCCTAAGCGCAAGACACGTGGGCGGTCGACAAGGAGCAACCCAGCGACCCCACGCAGCAAGGAACGAGCAGCCGACCAGTCAACATGCGAGCAAAGCACGCCGCGTGACGCCAGTAGAGCGAGTTCAGCCAGTTCCCGCCAGGTGCGCGCGCCGCTACAAGAGCAGCAGCGCGACGTCTCGCATTAAGTAAAAAAACAGCACCTTGTCGCATCGCCTGCCTTGCTCACGCCACATACCCCGACAACACGTCACCACTATCAGTATATACATCAGGAGGCCTCCTTGCAACACCTTTTACACCTAACACAACACAAGTAGGCCCAAAACACAGTGGGCGACAGGGGGCTGGGATAAACCCAGCAGTAGCCCAGGGGACACCCCTTCTGCCTCCTCAAAACCGAATACAGAACAGCACACAACAGCAGCCACCAAAACAGAAACCCAGCATCCAACTCCCACACCAAAAACAGACAATATAGGCCCTCCCAAAAGTTCACAAACGCCCAGACACGCTACAAACAAGGGCGAACCTTTCAAATGCACCGCCAAACACACCCAGAATACAACCTAAAACCCACAGACGAGCGCCCCACTCCAGCCGGAACCCCATCCTAGTGGCTCCAAAAGGCATCCACAGTCAACTAAGCCGAGGTGGGTCACAATCCATGTGTTCTCGGTACGTGTCTCTCTCCTCCTCTCCTTCACTGAGGCTGGGATAGCTGAGCAGCTGTATGAGCCGTGACCACATCCAGGCGCATCGGGTCAGTTAATCGTTACACTGGCTGACGAACTGGTGTTCGGGAGGGCGCAGGATCCACTTCGGAAATGCAAGATTGAGTTCGCCCAGTTTTCTCGCCAGGAAAAGCGCCCCTTGCGAGTCGTCCTGGGTGGAATTCCTGCAGGAGAAGACACATCCATCTTACAGCAGCTGGGGCAGCACGTGAGAGTCATCTCCGTGCAGCAGATAACCAGCCGGTGAACTAAACAGCAACTGGACCTAAACAAAGCGGAGGTGGAGTTGGAGGAAAACCCCTAGAACACCTTGACCTGCCTCACAGACATTCCACGACTCCTAGGCATGTCACGTCTCCACTGGAACCATTACATCCCTCCCACAGGCACAGTGCAGTGCTTCCGATGCCAGAAGCTTGTACACGAGTCGCCAGTGTGAGTGTGCAAAGCGCTGTGTGCGCTACGGGGGAAATCATCCCCGCCTTGACTGCACAGCTGACAAGCCCATCTTTGCACTTTGCGGACAAGAGCACTCAGCAACCTACACTCAGTGCCCGGGGAAACTGCGCTGGGCAAGATCCCTGCCTGCGCCACAGCCCAAAAACACACCAGACAAACACAGCAGAACAAAGACAGACACTGCAAAATATACCAAACAACACACACCAGACAAATCCAGCACAACACAGACAGACACAGCCAAATACACAACCATGAGCCGGCTCAACACAGCAACCTAACATGGGAAATAAACTGTACTCACAAATAATAAAACAAGACAAACCATGCATACAAGTACACACTATTAGAGCTTCAGGCACACCCACAATAGAAACAAAACAAACTCAGATCTACTGCAATAGTAAATATAAATCTCCGCCACAACAAGAGCCGGCTCGCATTTGAACTCTCACACACACACACACACACATACATACATACATACATACATAACTAACTGAGCCCACAAGAACACATCAGATTCACACCCAACATGATGCACAGCCCACTACACAAGCACGCCAGGCTCCCCTGCCTATAAGCAAAGCGCAAGAACTTCTAACATTCCAGAAATTTCATGCGATAATGCAGGAGATACCTGGCTACACGAACCCAGATAAAAAAACATACTACGATCTCATAATACACAAAATAACACAGTGGGCAGACCAAGCACAAACAATTCAACAACAGACACCACACTATTCCTACAAAAAAATACTACTGCTGCTGCAACATACCGAGGAAAACACAAACACTCAATAATGGCAGCGCATCAACAAACACACACACACACACACCGCATGCTCATATAGAATGCCAGGGGCCTAAATTACAAAAAAACATGAGTTGTCTGCCTACATGCACAACACACACACCAACATAGCCATCATCACAGAAACACACTTTCACCCAAACAAAAAACACACAATGCCAGATTACAACCTTCACAGATAAGACAGAAATGTACAAGGAGGGGGAGTAGCTATTATCATTCTTCGATCCATTCGACATTATATCCATCCACTGCCACAACACACAGAAGCCATAGCCATAGGCATTTACATACACAATCAGCCAGTTACAATCATAGCCGCATACATCTCCCCCCCCCACCCCATCTTCACCACTAGACACAGGCGAAATAGACATGCTATTGCAAGTATCGCCACGAGTGCTAATAGCAGGCGACTTGAACGCCAAACATCCCGACTGGCAGTCCAGAAGATCCAATACACATGACAGAATACTGCACAGACATGCCAGTACGTAAACCTATATTATAGATGCACCCAACACACAAAAATCCATCCCAGACAACCTACATCATGCACCAGATGTACTGGATATTATCCTGAACAAGGCCAATAATTTCCAGTACAGACTGTACAGAGACACAGCCCTTTCCAGCGACCACATACCAGTATTCATGGACATTCACCATACATCTCACCCCTAACTTGCAACACACACACGCATGCACGCACGCGCACGCGCACACACANCACGCGCACACACACACACAAATTTAACTATAAAAAGGCCGACTGGGATGCCTACCAAGAAACACTAACCCAGAAGGCAGACNCGCACACACACACACACACAAATTTAACTATAAAAAGGCCGACTGGGATGCCTACCAAGAAACACTAACCCAGAAGGCAGACAAACTACAACATACAATAGAAACTATAAACACGCCGGAACACATTGAAAACACCGCCATTCTCATAGAACAAGCTATCATCACCAAAGCCAAAAAACACACCCCAGCAGTCACACCAAGAAACACAAACACACAGTTCCCACCTTACATTAAGCAGGCCATAACACTACGAAACAGACACAAAAGGCTGTGGCAGCGAACCCGGGACCTGTACTACAGAGATCAATACCAACAGGCACAAGATACAGTGGAGGCGCTTGTCAGCGATTTGAGAGCTCAGCAGTGGGACAACACAGTAGCTGCTCTGAAAACCGCTGACAACTCCCTGTGGAAAATGACTCGGCGCCTAATGGGGAGCTTCTCCACAGTCCCGCCGCTCAAGCATGCCACGACGGTTGCCTACACGCCGGCTGATAAAGCGAATGTGCTAGCCAGGGCTCTAGAAGAAACATTCCGCACTAATGAGGGCGATGTGAACAGTGAGCACGAAAGAGCACTACAGCAAACCCTGGCAGACATATTAGGTGGGGAAAACACCGAGGAAACAACGGAAATAGCAACTACCGAACTGATGACAGCCATTAAATCCACTCGCCGCAAAACCGCACCATGAGAAGACACAATCCATTACATACTCATCAAACACATCCCGTATGAATGAATATGCATTTTAGCCCAATATTGCATACTCATACTCCAACATCATCATTTACCCGACAGATGGAAGCAGGCCAGGGTGGTGACTTTCCTTAAACCAGACAAACCACCCTCGCTACCCACCAGCCATCGCCCTATTAGTCTGCTCTCCACTCTCTCCAAACTACTGGAGAGAATGAATGGCAGGGTGCTGACACACATTTAATCCCACCACATACTTCGTGACGAACAGTTTGGGTTCCGGTATGGGTACTCTACAGTCCACCAGTTCACCCGGCTTACTCTGGAAGCCACGAAGTTCATTGAATACCGACATCACACTGTCGTCGCCCTTCTAGACATAGGAAAGGCGTTCTACAGGGTCTATCACCCTGGTCTGCTGTACAAACTTCACGAGTATCACCCCCCCCCCTACTTCATCAGTTTCATTTCATCCTACCTATCATCTTGCATATTTCATGTCAGTCTCGACGGCGAAAAATCCATAGTCTGCCAGGTAACAGCAGGAGTTCCCCAGGGCAGCATACAAGGTCCGGTCCTGTTCAACTTATACATCAACGACATGCCACGAGCCAGAGACGCTCACGTCGTCTGTTATGCCGACGACACTAGAATCTTCGCATCGTCGATGAACAGAGACCGGGCCATAAGCCACGTGCAGTCTGCCCTGGGCGACATACAGCCCTGGCTAGCGAAGTGGCGCATTAAAGCAAATGCAGCCAAGACAGAAGCAATAGAATTCAGCACCCGACGATATAACCAGCACACAAAACTACAGTTCTGTGGCCAGCAAGCCCAATACAGCAACAAGGTCAAGTAACTGGGTGTAATCATGGATAGGAGGCTGTTCTAGAGGCATCACATTCATACTCAGCTCGCCAAAGCCAATACCCGGCTAAGGCAGCTGCTTCCACTAATTAACCGCCATAGTTCACTCCGCACACGAAACTGTGTAATCATTTCTCTCATTCGCCCCATCCTCACCAACGCCGCACCAGTCTGGGGAACAGCAGCTCGCTGTTACCTCCAGAAACTACAGCGCTTCCAGAACAGGGTTCTTCGCGTGATAACAGATGCACCCACGTACACACGAAACGACCAGCTCCACAACGAGCTTAAAGTGGAAACAATTCAACATCACGTGCACAAACTGGCCACAGAGCTGTATAAGAAAATACCGACGGTATAAAAACCCCCTGGTTCGTGATCTGGCAAACTATGACGAAAGGCTGGTGTGGAGGCGAAAACGACTCAAAGCTCTCATCCTCCCTCCAACAACCTGACGAGACATGACACAAATTTAAATTACTAATTCGGCACAGAGCCAATGCCGACTGCTGATATGTATGTAAATCTTATCATTTAATTTAAATTATATTATTTTATTATTATCTCAATTTAATATTATATTATTATATCAAACTTATTCAACTGTAATATAACAAGCCATGACATTTTACTAACCTTAAAATTGGGACAGAGCCAAAACGGCTGCAAATACGTATATACATTATTACTTAATCTCATAACGAAGTATCACTGTCAACATAATATAATTTAAAGTATATATGTATGCGTGTGTGCATGTGTATAAGAAAATAGAAAAAAAAAAGGGAAGAGAAAANATAATTTAAAGTATATATGTATGCGTGTGTGCATGTGTATAAGAAAATAGAAAAAAAAAAGGGAAGAGAAAAAATTGTACAACTAGTGAACAGCCCCCTGCGCAAACCACAAATCTGCCGAGCTTCTGCTGGTTCTGTGGCTGCCATATACTGCCATGAGACTACTGAACGCTGACATCATGTCACAACATAACCAGTTTACCACATATTAAGATTACATTCCACAACACCAGAGATTCATCCACATCCTAGGGAGGCCCGGAGAAATGCAAACTAGAAACATCTCGCTTCTTGCCTAACTTTAGCTGCAGTTATAGGCCACTGGCGTGAGGTAAAATCTCCGCAAGCCTGTATAAAGGACCGCTGGCGTGGGTCACCCCCGTAAGTTCGAATCCCCACTTCCCCTCAAGAGCTTACTGGGCAAAGCCTTACCCAGGCTCTCTACAGGCAATCCAACTTCCCGTAAAAGAGGGGGAAACCTGCGGCAGAGTGTAGCATGGGAGCGGGTATGCGAATACTGCATTCTCCTGACTGGAAACCGAAAACCTGGCCGCTCACGACACCAGAAATGGCATCTGGGGGGTTGGGTGGAGGGTCAAGTGGCTGCAACCTCCTTCCCACTTCGCGGTCGCGGCATAATGAAGGATGCTGCGGGTGTGAGGAGGGAGGTGAGGGGACCCCCGATGGCCAAGCATCGCATTATCACAACATCACCCCCATGAAATCATATACCATGTCCATTAATTTCGCCAAGTTCATTAAAAACCAAGGTAAGTGCAGAGGCCATAAGGCCTAAGCACATTGACCCGCAAACATCCACGTAATATTGTTTTGTTAGCGAATCCGCAGGCACGAGCCGAGCTGCTGTGGGATGAACATCGTGCTCGTGGCTGCTCTCTCTCTCCGGGATCTGCCCGCCCCTTGGGACCAGCGAAGGCGAGGACTTCTGCAAGTGCAGCGGAACTACAGCAGCTTGGGTGCGGCGACTATCCCGCAACTCGTCGCGTCCCAGGTGGCGGTAAGGGGATCCCCAGGGCTGGCAATGCTCGAATACCAGCCCGCGGACCAACTGGCCGGTGCGAAAGCGCCGCCGTCGTCGTGGATGTCAGGAACCTGGGTAGCTCAGTACGAGATGGCGAAGCGAATCGTGCAGGAGGCAGCTCAACGAACAAGGCGGGGAAGGGGATGTCGAGGTGCGACGGGCGAAGTTTAGCGAACCTCACTGCTGGATTCTGCGGATGTGAGAGGAATGGACTGGGTCCTGCCATCAGCCTTCACTCCTGGGCCAGCGGATTCGCCATCATGCCTGGTAGGTTCTGGATGTCCCGCCCGAGCTTGGAGCTCACCAAAAGAAGACCGACGGACTATTTTGGTGGAAGGGGAGAGGGTGGCTCCCCGGTATAGCCTCTCCGCCTTCACTAACGGCGTGGATACCCTGATGTCAGCGCAGAAGAGTGAAGATGGAGTAGGTGCCATGACTGAGCTGCCCAGTTTGCCGACGCACTCGTCGAGAAGGAGGGGGACCCTGCATTCAATAGCTGCTGTCAATATTAGTGTACTGGTTCGCCTGCACAGAAATATTGACAGCAGTTCAACCTCAAGGACGCTTGCACCCTCAGCCCCGCCCCTTTCTCTTCTAGATTTTCAACTCCACATTAAAGAACATGGAATCCACACCTGCTGTCTCCGATAGCATTTTCAATAATGCATGCATAAGTTTTGAACTTCTTTCCTGTCGGGAGGGTTTTTACGTTGCCTATGCCATATTTCCCCCTCCCCCTTCTTAGCTATTGCCACAGTTATATGTACACTTAGGGATGCAGTTAACTGCCCCAATTGCGGCCATGGCTGCCTTAATCCCTCTCTGCACACGTCGCACGCCTCCTTGCATGACATTCCCTCTCCTGTAGGCTATGGGACCTAGCCCTGAGAGACACCCTTACTCCCGTCTCTACCTCGGACGTACACTTAATGCTTAGCAATAGGGTAGATAAAAAAAACCGCAGTTGGGGAGCAGTCAGCGAGAGGGTAGCAGCTGCAGCGCGTGCCTACAAGAACCAGAAATCCTTAAGGCAGCAGTACTGCCGAGTGGTTCTTATTGGAGCAACTCATGCAAGTGAAAGGCAAACTAGTGCGGCTAGTTCTTGTTAGAGTTACCGCATGGCCCGGGATCGGCAGTTCGGCGCAAGCGTAGAGCGGCCGACCTCGTAGTAGAGTGCGCATGCCGACTGCACCTAAGATGTGCACCTTTTGTAACACACACACTGCAATACGTCGCACAGTAAAAGCACACACGCACAAACAAGACAAGAACAAACAGAGGCACACTAATTCAAGGGTCACCTGCCCCAGCTCTACTCGAGAACCAGGCCATGGGGCACATGCACTGGTCCAGGGAAACGTGATCAAGGGGGCTATTTATTGATATTTATATTCATTTATTTATAACTTTCAATCATAATAATCATTACCTAATTCACTGTATATATCACTTAGATTGCATAGCAATACTGCACATACCGGTAAAGGTTAATAGCAAAAATTATAGATAGTAAAAAAATAGGAATAAAAAATAAAATAATAAAATGCAAACAAAAAATAATATAATATTAGGAACCGAAAATGACGCACCGACTTGATGGTCTGTTTCAGGTCGGGAAGAAGACTCGACTCTGGGGGGCTCTGCTTCTACTGGAATCTGTAAAGATTCTGGTATAATACCAAGGGCCCCTCCAGCTTTAGTATACAAACAATGATTTTTCAATGCCACTACACGACCACGCGATGAAACGTACCCCGCAGGCTGCCCCGGGAGACTAGGGACTCACCCACACATTACATGCGAAGTTATTTAGCACACTACCACACAACAGACCAACATGTCAGACAGACATCGCGACACTTACATTCACTCCAGCCCGGTGGCTGGAGGGGGAGCTTCACTCCCTCGCCGAACACAACAAACAGGTAATTTTACTTAACAGCCTTAAAAGGGGGCCGGGTGCCCAGGAAAACACAGCTACACGACGCCCCGCAGCCGACCCAATGATTTGGGTATGTGTCGGGGTGTATTTGTTTTACAATCACCCTGTGAGTGACGGGAGTCAAGGCTCCCGGTCTCACGACACTAAGGACATTAGGTAGCATATGAGGGTTCGGCGACGGCGGGGGCATTGTAGTTTGAGTATGTGTCGGTGTGTATTTGTTTTACAATCACCCTGTGAGTGATGGGAGTCAAGGCTCCCGGTCTTACGACACCCAGGCCATTCGGTGGCATATGAGGGTTTCTGCGGCGGGCTCCTTCTAATCTACGCCCGTCCGACGCCTACAGCGTGTCTTCCGTATCAAGAATTCAATTATGGATTAGCTACACCGTTCTCGTTCAGCCAGGATCAGTCGCCGTTTCGTTAACTTCCTGATACTGCCTGTCGGGCGAGCAATTGCGTGATGGGGCAGATTTAACGGTGAGTGGTGGAGATCGTAGGCATATTTAATTTGGGCAGTTTTATAAATGTTTTGTATTACGTGTGGCGTAGTTGTGAATGTCTTGGGTGTNCGTAGGCATATTTAATTTGGGCAGTTTTATAAATGTTTTGTATTACGTGTGGCGTAGTTGTGAATGTCTTGGGTGTACAGTTTCACTAACCTTTTTCAAAATTGTAGTTTTGGTCGCCCATCTAAATCCTTTTTCGGCTCAACTAAGGCGTCGTCTGTATTTCCCCGTGTTTTTAAGGTGTCGTGTATCGTTCTGTTTTGCCGCCCTAGCAAGTAGGTTTTCTTTCATGTCTAATGTTCACTTTCTTCCACTACTCTCACGTTTTTTTTTTTTTTTTTTTTGTGTTATGGATATTTTAATTGTAGTCCAGTTTTAAATGTTTAATCGGGAGGAGTTCTGAAGGGTCGTAAGTGACTGCCTCCTCCGTGTTTCTATTTGTTTAGTGTAAATTTTAATATGTATTTTTAAGGAAATGGAGGCTTTCCTGAGATCGACAAGATGCCCTCTTTCCGCCTATTTTGTATCAAACGGGGCACCACAGTCTTGTCATCGACGTGATAGTATTCATAAAGTGTTAAGCAAGAAAGAATATCTTCAAATATTGTGGTTTGTAAAACCAAGGTTGGAAGCGAATTTTTTCAAAATTGTCATGCTTTATTTTGAAATAATTCTTGTTAAGAAGATAAGTGATAGACGGAACAAGGTTACCAAAATTGTAACGTTTTAATGTGATACTTGTTTAGAATGCAAATAATTGATGGTACTAATCATTCAGACTTGTAACTTTTTTTCAATATGAAAGTACCTTACTGAGGGTGCTATTAATACGATACTGTATTTTAGTAATACTAAGGAATTGTGGAGTTTTTAAAATAATTGTTATAATGGAATTGATTAATTGTGGTAATGTCATNTGAAATAATTCTTGTTAAGAAGATAAGTGATAGACGGAACAAGGTTACCAAAATTGTAACGTTTTAATGTGATACTTGTTTAGAATGCAAATAATTGATGGTACTAATCATTCAGACTTGTAACTTTTTTCAATATGAAAGTACCTTACTGAGGGTGCTATTAATACGATACTGTATTTTTAGTAATACTAAGGAATTGTGGAGTTTTTAAAATAATTGTTATAATGGAATTGATTAATTGTGGTAATGTCANATTTTAGTAATACTAAGGAATTGTGGAGTTTTTAAAATAATTGTTATAATGGAATTGATTAATTGTGGTAATGTCATTAAGGAGAAGTGTTTCAAATTTTGTAATTTTTATTGTCAAATACACAGTTGTTCAAACCTGTTTGGCTTAGTGTTATCTGCGCTACTCTTCTGTACGCCACCAAAGAAAGTAGACTGTTATCAAATAAATTACAGTTGTATGCTGTTTCACAAATTTGTTGCAGTTTTGTTTATGTCTATAAAATATTTCACTAGCAAAAGCAATGTTTATAACAACACAAGACAATAAAAAAATGTTCACATAATCTACACAAATAAAACAATTACGTTGAATCATAGTCACACTATTGGACATAACATTTTTAATAAACTACCATTATTTATTAAATCGATTGAAAATTATTTAACAGAAAATGTTTTTGTAATCTCCAAGAGCACTCTGATGACCCACAAGGTTGACTGATTCATGTAATATTAATTAAGGTTTTTGATAAGTCTTTTATAAGTTTTATAGTGCCCCTTTTAAAAAATGTGTAATGCAGATTGTTAGTGTATATTTTATGAATGTTAGTGTTATTGTAATTGTAATATTGTATTTATGTAATTATGACATGTATACTATCCCATATTTGGTTTCAGAAAGACAAATAATTAAGAATATTCGTGCCACACACACACTTTCCGCAACATTTATCGAGGATAACATAAGAAACACGGCATGTATCGAAGTTCGCATAAATTATTACTGTGACCGCACAACCAGAATCACGCAACACCGGTCAGGTTCCAGTAAAAACACCGATAAAAGGCGCCTCGTGTACCACAATCCGACTTGGCGAATTCTCTCCACGAAGTGAAGCGAAAATGCCATAATTTCTGGTCCAATTGTAGGATATCGTCAAGAATCGTTGAAACCTTACAGATAGAAAACCATTGAATTGACAGAAGCACTATAATTTTTCCTTCAAGCAGAACACGCGCGCTCTGCGCATGCGCAAGCGGTTAGTCACCCACTCCCGTGCACCCGGCGCAAAGTGTGGTATTTTATCCCAAAACCTGGCCAAAAATATTTTATGCCACTAACAGCTACAGAACATCATTTTGTTTAAATTGTGGAGTGAAAAATAATAAGACAACGATTTAGTTTTAAAACAAAGCATTTATTCGTCACTACTACTATATTCTAAAACATTTACATTTATAAGGTCACTTTCTGATAACAGATTTTGAACATCAGATGATAATGGCTTTTTTTTCTTATATGATAAGCATCGCATCCCTGTAATTAGGGGGTCTGAAGTTAAAAGCAGCCTATTAAGGACATCCAGGTTGCAGGTCACACGCGAAAATTTTCTTGTGTAATTTAATCGGCATGACCTAATATGTTTGTTTCGGGCTTCTGCAGCTTCTTCGGATAACTGTCCTACAGGAAGAAT
The DNA here is from genome assembly GCA_002778355.1 of Clitarchus hookeri. Taxonomy (NCBI): domain Eukaryota; kingdom Metazoa; phylum Arthropoda; class Insecta; order Phasmatodea; family Phasmatidae; genus Clitarchus; species Clitarchus hookeri. The sequence goes on along the minus strand of NQII01000080.1, from coordinate 261,334 downwards.
TGCTTCCCTAATGACTTCAGATCCATGTTTAAGTACCTTGTGCAAGGTTGGGGATATAGGGTAGAAACCATAAAGTGTCACATATAATTCAGCGGTTTCTTGACAGTATATTTCAAAGGCGTTAGTGTTGATTTTAAGCCCGGAACACAATGTGTCCAAAATAACCTTTAGCCTGTAAATCAAGGTTTTATCGATTCCTGTTATTGCCGCCGATATTTCGTATTCTTCGAAGAAACGCCTGCTGGTGATGCCATCATTCGTATTTCCAAAATTGGCTTTGGGAATGTTGACTAAAAGCCCGAGCTGGTGTTTGAAATTGTCTTGAATTTCCTTTTTTTTTATTATTCGCCACTTGTTTCTCTTCACCAGTAAGACGGACGTTCAATTTTTTTTTACAGGCAATTTATATGCTACATGTAAAATAGTCTCAAAAAATCTTATGCGAGCATGTAGTAAAGAGAGACCCAAGCTCAAATTTTCTTTGTTGGACGCCCTCGTCTTTGATAAGTCGTTAAACTCTGATGAGTGGCATCACATATAGAGCACCTCATGGTAGATTTGGTATGCGTAGCGGCATTGCATACCTTTCCGTCTACCATCGTGAACAACATTTTGTGTTTTATGGACATGTTGTCAATTTCAGTGCTGGAAAGTGCTGTGATCTGTGATTTTATGTAGCTTATTTCTTCTTTTGTTATATCCCTTGTCTCCTTGACAAATTTTATTCTAATGGATCGACAGTAGCGTGGTGATGATGGAGTTGGATTTTGCCACAGTATTTTCTTTTCTACTATTGTAGGGTATGAACCAAAAAATCGTAAAAAAAAAAGGGGGGGTGGTTTCGGGCGGCTGTTTTTTTTATAACTGTTTTGCGTACTAAATACTTTCTTGTTAAACAAAGGTTTTCAGAGCTTAGAAATGATCAGAAGTATAACAAAACCCTTAGTAAATATTTTAAAGTACACATATATCAAACAGTTGAACACACCTATGTTGTTAGCCGTGCTGACTCAAATTTGCTAGATTTTCATTACATAAAAGATGTGCTACATAAGGTACATGCCTGGGTTAGAAGAATCCATCACAAAAACAACCAGTAAATTGTTTATGCATAAAATCACAAAAGTTTATAAAAACACTAAAATCTGAGCACATCGGCAAATCACACAACACTCTAAGCGAAGGGTAACTTCCGACTGAGAACGTGGCACGGTGAATCGCGCTAGCGCTTTGCGGTTTTCACCCTTTGTTGCTGTTGCTACCTGGCTTTTCGAAGAAACCTAACAAAGGGGTGGGAACAGGTTTANAAAACACTAAAATCTGAGCACATCGACAAATCACACAACACTCTAAGCGAAGGGTAACTTCCGACTGAGAACGTGGCACGGTGAATCGCGCTAGCGCTTTGCGGTTTTCACCCTTTGTTGCTGTTGCTACCTGGCTTTTCGAAGAAACCTAACAAAGGGGTGGGAACAGGTTTAAAAAAAAAACATTATTGGCCAGGTTTTGGGACCAAATACCACACTGTGCGGCGGTTCAAGTTGTAAACGTCCGTCACTCCGACTTTCAGGTATCCTGCTATCAGTGTACGGTTTCCATTTTCTTCCGCGTATTTTATGACGACCAAAACTTCGCAGTATAAGAAGCACGAGAACTTGGCATTCATCGTAACACAGCCCTTTTTTGCTAGCGTATTGCTGTGGCACCGCCAAACGGCATTAGAGAAATTATGGCTGAACTACCACTGCCAGTTGGGATATTGTGTAGTTGTTCAATGCATTTAGTTGCCCGCTGTCTTTTTTTAATGCCATTCTCTCCCTCCCACTGCCGGATAACAAACAATATTCTGGAGACAGGAAGTGGCAGACTACATTACAGCTCGACCTCACCCCCTTTGCAGTAATTCTTCGTTTTCGCGTCATAGTATCGGATTCATAGTAATTACTGAAAATGTATGATTATAGAACATTTATGTTTTACGAGTTGTTTAGTATTTTTGTGCGTAATTTTAATTGTGTGTTGCCTGCTTCTCGTAAAAAGTCGACAATAGATTTATATTTTATTAATAAGCGAAAACGAAGAATTTCTGCAAAAGCCGAGCCCTAAGGCTCTCGCCTACCTGGAGCTATTTCTCGTGTTTGAGGCCGAGAAGCGCGGGAGCGATAAGGGCGACACTGCCACGCACATCAAATGCACCATCGCCGCTAAGCGCAAGGCTCTCAACTGGCGCGTAGTGTTCTCGTCGCACTGCGTGTATCTATGGGGCTATCAGGAGTGACCCTGTTACATTATTGATGGAAAGTCTGTAGGAAGGTTCGATGCATTGCCATTGAGTAGTTGTGCGTATCTGACGCGTATATATTGAGCTACAGCGCTTCGAAAAAGCAATTTTTAGCCGTTTTGGGGGTAGTCTGAAATTGTGTTTCCAACATGCGTGACGTCTTGAATGCACTCGACAGCTCTCGTCTGATGTGTGCGTTCTTTCCGTAGAGAAGCACATTGGACGCGCGTGTATTAGTTTCGCAGAAAAAAAACCAGTATTTTAAACATTCGGCAACGCATTTGCAGCGCCAAATAAACGGGAGTCTTCAGGGGGACGTGAACATTCCTTGCCAGCTGCGTGGTGAAGGGAAAAGAAAAGAGACGGAGGGAAGGCTGGCCTGGGAATAATTCATTTATCTGTTTGAAAGACATCGCAACCTAAAGCTGCGGTTTCTGTAGGCGGCTAATGGTGTGCTGAGTTGCAAAGTGCGGTGCCAGTGCTTGCCTTGCCACCGGCAACCACCGCAATACATTAGCGTACATGAAAGACTAAGGCCACGTTCCAATTGGTGGCACTGACAGCGCTGACCTGTAGCATACCAAAAGGAACGCCGTCAGTACAAATCCGCGCTGAGTAGGGCTCAGTAGCGGAACCAGGTGGGGAACACTTGTCAGAAAAGTTTTCAGCGGGAATAATGGCTTCTGCTATACGTGGTGAAGAAATGGTAGGCCTTTACATGTGAACAGGGATGGACATTTTTTTTCTAATCATCTTCGTCTGAATCAGACTCATCAATTGATTACGCGATCGAAGAATATGAAGATGCACTTTCCGCCTGCATCTTCTGCAGATAACAACATCGTTCGTAACTTGCTCGTTACCCATCGCCGCCATGTTGCGTCGTCTGCTTTTACCGAGACTGCCTGACCTCCTGCACGTCAGTAGTTTGTCATGTAGCATTCAATGAATTGAATTCAATAAAATTTGAAGCTACTTCTAAGAAACATCTGATTATGTGTAAGGGCCTTTACATACAAAACGGCAAAATTCCTTACTCATGCGACAACAGTGCACCATGGAGGTGAAATTTTTTTTTTTGCCAAATTGAAAGCATTGAGCTTCCCAACCTAAATAGAATAAACCTTAGCACCATTTAGAAAGCCTTATTTTCGGGGAAAACCAAAAGTTGTACGTGGGTATACGAATATTCTTAAACTTGCGCAATGTTAACACTGTTTTCATAGGAAAATATGACTTTCCCAAAGCAATAACATATAGACAAAAATTACAAAAAAAGGAACAATTCGATATTATGTATTTAATTCGAAGTCAAAAATTTCTGACCCGAGCATTTCGAGCTATCGAGGTTTTACTGTACAAACTGTCGCAAAGAGCATGAAGCTACTACATTATTTCTAATAAAATGGACAAAATATGTTTATGAATATTGTTGGGACTGTCATATTTTTTTTGTATATTATTCTATGAAGGGTTTATTTGTTATTTTTTTGTTGTTAGAAAAAAAAGGTTGTTATTTTTGAGGTGTAGAGTTTCTTGAAATACAAAGTTGTCTACCAGCATATTTTAAAAATGGTTTTTTCATCATGCTGCACACATTATAATTGTCAAACTTATTTCGTCGGGTAGACGAGTTGTGACAAACGGCGGCCGTGAAGTACAGTTTTGATGCGCAACATGGAAATACAGGAAGCTGTTAAAAAACGGACGTTAGTAGTTAGAAATGGGCGGTTCTGGTGCACCTGGATGCTAGATGGTGACGAGGGGACGAGCCTACCGCCATCTTGGATGACATCACGAGGCAACCTCCTGCTCTGTCATTCCTCGCCAGTAGTGCTCATCTTGGATTTCCTTTTTTTCCTCCTGCTCCATCACTTCACCTCAGCACATCATGCTCTTGCATTCCATTAGAGAGGTTTTCTCATATTCCTGCCAATCTCTCTCGTCTCCCACACACTATCCCCCGGTTTTTTAAGCATATTCTTCTTGTTTTCCCTCTTGCCCCCACCCCATGGTTTTCTCATAGTTCTCCCATTCTCTCGCCCTCGCGTCTCCGCATTCTCCCTGTCTTCTTCTTACCTCTCTCGCCTATCATATCCCCCTCTCCTGTCTCAAATCTGTGAGGTTTTCTCATATGCCTCCCTCTCTCATGTCCCAACCCTAGGTTTTCTGAGAGTCCTCCTGGTCTCCTAGCTACCTCTCGTTCGTTATATCCTTCGGGGGGTGGTTTTCTCATATTCCTCCCCCCCTCTCGATTACTTCTCGCCCCCTCTCCCATCCCCCACCCTTGTGGTTTTCTCTAATTCCTCCTGGTCTCCTCCCACATCCTATCCCCCTCTCCCACCCCTGTAGTTTTCTCAGAGTGCTCCTTATCTACTTTATTTTTCTACCTCTCGTCCCTTGGGAGGGTTTTCTCATAGTCCTTCTGATCGCCTTCCTACCTCTCTCTCGTCTCCCACATTCTACTCCTTGGGGGGATTTCTCAGAGTCCTACCAATCTTCTTTATTGTTCTCCTACCTCTCATCCCTTGGGAGGGTTTTCTCAGAGTCCTTCTGGTCATCTTCATACCTCTCTCGTACTTTCCCTCAGAGGTTTTCTCACATTCCTCCCACCTCGCTCTCTTGCTTCTCGTACCCTCCTCCATCACAACCACAAGTCGGCCGCCATAAGCGGCAATCTTTAATTCCCTCTTTCTTGTCACCAGAGTGTTCGAAGTGCTACAGGTGATGGCTAGGAACAACAATATCAGCACTGCCATTTTTTTTGCATGTGTTGGTTCACCATCTGTGTAAAAGATATTTAGAAAAAAATACTGATGGTCTACCCTACCTCGGCCACAGTCCTGCACATTCATAATAATAATAAAACAAATAAACCTACATTTTTCTAAGAACAAGCTTTAAAGTTGTCAACCTAAGGTGAAACGAACTATACACAGAGTGCATACGTACCCAAAACAGCATGGGGTGGAATTCTATATACACACTAACTTGCTGCGTGCAGGCCAGAAGGTAGCCGGCACTCATGCACGTTGGGGATACATTTTAGTTTTGTAACAACTAGCAATAGATTAATTAATTACCCACTTACACAGCAGTACCAGTGCGGTTAATCTCACTACCACCCTCGCAGCATTGCCTTCGCACTTTGAAGAATAGAATGTAAAAGAAATTTATAAAAAAAATTAATAGCATGAAAAAAAAAAACCTTCAACAATAGCTCCCAAAAAAATTAAAAGCAGTCAATATCTCAGTTAAAGAATACAAAAGTATCAGGCCCCCGCACGATACCCGACAAGAGCAATAAAATAATAGGGAGATCTCGGCATGAGAAAGACACGGCAGAGGGCGCTAATGAATGAATAAGTGGGGACCTAGTGAGGGACAATGGTGGGTGAGTAAAAAGGGAGTACATCGCCGCCCCAAGACTCCGGCCAACCCAGACCCCATTAATTTTTTAAAGCAGCGACACACACTGCATATTAGCATAAATAATACTTTGGATGACAACTGACCGAATGGGAATTGATATCATCAACTAACGTTGTTGTTGGTGATGCTGCGGTCATCCCTCGCCATGAATAATAATAAACACCCTCCCCCAGCCCTAATTCTATCAACGAGCACGCCTCCAATCCAGAGCTCCTGGCTAGCCAACATGAATTTTAAACATCGCCATGTTCATCCCTAATGCCACGCCCCAATCCATTAATTTAGCTGTCAGACTATCATGATCATTTATAACTAGCAGATGAAATTTAAATATAGCACCTGTAGCCCAGAGATTGCCCTGCCTGGGTATGGCCCCCAACGAATAACAATTAACAACCGTCTAGACACATGTTGGTATTCATCCCCCATCCATAAGACTGGGGCAGCCCAGCAACTGTGCGGTCCCCAGTCCTCCTCCAGCCTGGGAAATAAACACATGAGCATGTAACACACAGAGGGAATCTAGCATATGAAAAAAATGTACACAGTGCACAATCATATATTTTTTCTAGAATGAATTTATTTATACTTCAAAAAATACATTCGACTGTGGTATATTCACATACCTCTTGCAATGCTATGTGGGACCAATTACACATCAGTAAGTGCTGACCTCGGTACCCAATAATTGTGTTGTGAATCGAACCCTATCCACTTCACAAAAAGCTGACTGCCTCGTCGGCAAAGCACCTTATCAACTAAATAGACATCGGGAAACTTAGTTGTCATGATCTCTTGTTCGTAAAATCCAATTATGCGTCCGTTATTCGTAATGACGAATCTTGTCAACCCTATAGACCTCGCAGTTCCAGTTTGATGTGTACGATTTCGCAAATGTTCCCTTCACTCGTGATGTCCGGACATAGGCACCAATCTTGGCTTTAGCCTTGCGCCTGTCCAATCTCTTCTCATTTTTGAATACAGTCGATGCAAAGAATCATCCTTAACATCCACTGGCCGCATGCAGATGATGCGATGATTGAAGTCAGATATCAAACAAGGTAGTAAGTCCAGCCAATTGTAACTTCTTCATGTCGAAAATTCTCGCCACATGTCATTCTTCAGAGTGCAGTTAAATTGTTCCATGATGAAGGCCTTTATCACCGAATGTGCCGTAGTGATTAATTTTATTTGCAGCCATTAGCGAACGGAAGGCCAGATTGTAAAATTCTCTGCCAAGATCCGCCTGCAAATTTTTAGGCGATCCTTTATCTTGTAAAAGAGTTTTCATCACATTGACCACATCGATGCCTCATTTCCAGCGAACTGGTACTGCCCATCCATATTAACTGAAACCATTTATTACTGCCCACGTGTATTTATACCCCTTATTAACAGCCACATATTGGATCATTTACACTAGGTCAGCCCAAGACGAGAATTTTTCACCTTCGATAATTACGGCGCTCAGGCCGGTGAAGCTCAGCAGCGATCTGTGTACAAGACATTGTTTCTTAGTATATGTAACCACCTTCACAAAATTCTTCTACAATATTTACACTTTCGTTAATGTGGGAATTATTGCCAGCTTACTGAGATGCAATTAGCAGCCATAGACGTGATACGAGCTCATTCACATTGTCCCAGCATACTCGAGCTGACTGTCTACATCAAGCTTCGAAGTCAGACCCGAGCCACTCGCTATGCAGACATCTGGAAACAGGTCAGAAACAATGCCGAATTTTGGATGTATCTCAGCCTTATAAGAGTTGCTGGAAGCATCATTGTCTGCCAAATGTACACTCGTGAGGCCAAGTAAATGCTTGTACTAGCGAAGTGCCNNTGAGAATACACCAGGCTTGTGCTTAAACAACAATTCGCAAAGGCCTGGGTACACCCATATTGCTTCATCATCAATCTGTATAAAATCATTTGGTAGAAAAAATTTTGCTTGTTCCCCAAGAACCATTTCTTATTACGCCTATGAATACCATATGTTCCACCATTAAACCTTGTTATGTACGAAGACAGGTAATTGCGAACGGCTGTTGTGCGCAAGTGAGATCTGTCTTTTTTATGTTTCAATGTGGCTAAAGGCAAATCATCTTCAACAGCTGCAGGATCCTCCTCCGGAAGTATCTTATGCTTCCTCCCACTTCTGGGTTCGATGTCCGGTTAAGTCTTCATTTCAGCAGGGAGAACAGTTTGTTGGAAATTATCTAGTCGAGATGCAAGCGGTCGGAAGGCCTCTTCCAATGCAGCATCGCACTCCATGTGTGTGTGCTTGGCCAGTAGATACTTATTGTCCACACTTTCAATTGAACGATGTAAATCCTTGGCGGTAGAGGCCATTGTACTAATTGTAAAAGCAGAATGTTCATAGTATATATATATTTAGGCGATGACTATGCTCGATCAGCTTTATAATACTATCTTCAGATGTGGAGATTCACTGGATGACTGCATCTCGCACATGCTGGCAAAGTTTCCATTTATCATCGTCTGTGCGCAAGTCAGTTAGGACACGACCAATCCTGTGCCGTATAAGCTCTTCAATATCTGCAAGCCCCACATCTAAAGGGTGGATGCGTGCTTCTAGTGCCTCGATCATGTGAGTAACAACTCTATTAGATATTCCTTCTGCGACAGCACTGAGTTTTGATTCCAAGTTGACCACAGTCTCTAGCTGAGTACTTAGTGTCCAGCTTGCTCACACCCTCGGTCGATACATTAGTGTTCGTCCAGTTTAGCAGAAAGGGCAGTAAAAACCTTGCCATCAACCTTCCCGACAACAGCATCAAGCTTCGTCTCCACAGCCGAGAGCTTGCTTCCTAAAGCGCTCAGTTTGTGAACATCATCAGTCAAAGAATGAAATTGAGCATACATCTTAGCAGACACCATACCGACAGCTGCGAGGTTCGATTTCATGTTAACCACAGCCTTTAGATTCTTACTTAACGCAGTCAGCATTCCTGCACCCTCAGTCTTGAAATTAAGGTGCTTGTCTAGTTTTGTAGCCAAGCCAGTAAGAACTCTGTCGGCAACTCACTCTCCTATGTCATCAAACTTCTCCACGGCCGCGAGCTTGCCTCCTAAAGCGGATAGTTTCAGCACATCTTCAGTTAATTTGTGAATCTGAGCTTCCATCTTAGCAGACATTGCATTCGTGTTGTCAAATAGCAGTCCTACGATCTCTAGCACATCGCTGGAAGTAAATCAGTTATAGTAGGTATCATATAACTTGACAAATATGAAATAAACAAAGTGTCATTTACAAAATACTGTATCCGCTGATGCACGAATGAAAGTTAATATTACGTTGGCTATTCTGAGTGCACTGCCGACACACATTATAAAAGCAGAAAATTTGCGATAAGAAAGAGTTCCTAGATTAATTAATACATTTTTTTATGTGGTCATAAAACAGCAGTTTTTAGTGTTAGAAACTAAACTTAGTGCTAAAGTAAAAATGTACAGGCAGTCCTCTACTTTCGCGCATTCGACTTTCGTACAATTCGCGCTTTCGTACATTGGTTTCTTACACCATAAATTCGACTTTCGCGTGTTTGCTTCGTTCTTTCGTACATAACCTTTCGTACATAACCAAAAAAAATATCGCGCGCATGCCTCCACGAGAAACGTAAACATCAAAGATATATGGATTGTTTATATTCTGTAGGTTTTGTCTTCGCAAATAATATTGCAGCAAAGTTGACTTATACTACGTAGAGACCTCTGGTGTGGATATACGGAACTATGTTTCCGATATAACTGAACAAATATGCAGTTGTATGTCTGATGTGTTACTACGCTATGGCGCTATGCCGCTCCTGTTTAGAACTTCCGTTGTTTTTATTATGGTTTTTAGTTTCCTTTGAGGTTAATTTTATATCCATTTTTTTTTTTTTTTTGTTAATCTATTGGCGCACGTACATAATTATTACACCACGCAATGAATAACAAACGTAAAAACGAAAGTAATGAAGACTCGGTGTGTAAGAAACAAAGAAAACATGTTGTAAATAGTGTACAAACAAAATTAGACATTATCGCGCAATCGGAAAGTAGCAAATCACTTGCGGCTATAGGACGGTCTTTCAACCTGAGCCGATCCACTGTGCGTTCTATTGTAAAAAGTAAAGGAAATATAAGGGACTATGTTATAAATTCGGGGAATCTTTCTTCTAAAATAATTTCAAAACGGCGGGGTGTAGCGATGGAAGAGATGGAACGGTCTTTAAAAGTGTGGTTAGACGATCAACACCAGAAAAATATCCCTATCAGCCTTGCAATAATTCAATGCAAAGCTCTCAGTTTGTTTGAAGATTGGAAAAATTAGTCAAATGTTTGTGTGTGTAAAATATGTCTTTTCAATTGTTTGAACTATTAGCTATATATTTAAACACTTTTAAATAACTTTGATGCATGATCTTGTTTCTTTGTGTGTAAATATATTGTTTTGAATATTTTTTTTTTGTTTAGTAAGTTTTTTTCCCCATCTAGGAACGGAACCTCATTTATCACAATAAAATAAGGGTTCTACTTTCATACATTTCAACTTTCATACACAAATTTAGGAACACATTGTGTATGAAAGTAGAGGACTGCCTGTATAAGTATTCAAAATGAAAGGCACATTAAGACGATCTGTATACAAATTAAACATAATTTCAAAACCTTTTTTCACGTGTTCTCTCCCTCTCCAATCCCACTTTCCTTATGTGCTTGATATTAATTCCAAAAGCATACCGAAATATTGCATAATATTGTTGAATTATTTTTTCTAATAATTTGACAAAATATATTTCAAATTCATGTCGTTCTGTGCCAGTAATAGGAGAACAGTCAACTTTAAAAAGACGCAATCTATTGAGCAAAACAAGCGGATCAAACCTCGCTCTGACATGTTGATCTGACTATCTGATCATTTGCGAAGCATTACCAGCCCGAAAAGAATAGTGTTCGTGTGCAATGTATAATAATTTTCGAACAGATACCAACAGTTTTATTTTTCGCGAGCTCTGCATAATTTTTAAATTAGAATATATTTCGCGTACAGCGATTTTGAGTACTAGTAATTTCTATTCGGCAAGTAATCTTTCGTATACGTAAATTACACACCATATTGTTCACAGAAAACGCATTTCCTTGTTTCCGAAGAAAGTGGGACATGCGTGAATAGTTTTTAAGCAATTCTAACATTATTCCACGTCACATATTTCCAATATTTTAGCTATAACATCCAACGTGTGATAATAGCCACAACTACCATCTCGCAAATGTTATCCCAAATTCACTGTCTCGGACAAATTAAAAAAGAGTTGGCAAATATCAAATTTTTTCAACATTTTATATTTTTACTTGTATTCTACTTTTATATTTTTTACTCCACTGATTGTAAACAAATTCAGTGAAAAATTTATTTTGCTAAAAAAAATTTTTACTCATGATCTTAATCTTTAGGCCTTCATCAAATTACTTGCAAACATGTGTAGATGGAAGAAAGCACAGTAGTTAATTGATAACTATGAAATTATAAAATTATTTATTTTTGGAATCCAGGGATTTACTTGCCATGATCAAATTTTACTTATTTCAGCAATGAGAAAGGGGGGAAAGCAATGGGCAACGTTCTCAGCATTTCGAAAGAAGCATCAAAATAAATGTTACTGTTATGGCAATTACAAGGGTGATATGTACAACAAACGAAAAAAAAAGTTTCAATTGTCATCAGTTTTGATATTGGACTTCCACAAAAACACTAACATGCAGAATGAATATAATTCAGTGAGGATAGAAATGCAAGAATTTTAAAAAAATTTCACACTCAAATAAATGCACTGATAAACAGGAGTTTAAAAGTAGGAACTCTGTGGAAAAACTGAAGTTCTCATGAATTTTATTGAAATGTTACAGCACAAATTTCTCTATTTTTATAGAGGTTGAGGTAACTACAATACAAAAAAGTGACTACGATGTAAATTATGAATATCAGAGTTTTATTCGGAAGACACATTCGGCTCCTCTGCAAGCACATCTGCAAATACAGTAAACTTAAAATTTGAGACATAACTTGTGCACGTTTGTCCAGAGACACAGCCCTCCAGAATGGTAGAAACCCTATCACAAAACTTATCCAACTCTCTTCATCAGCATCGCAAACAGAATTTTTCTGCACTCTGGTCTCCAACAAAACAGACGCCATGCTTTGTACTTGTGTCATTACATCTGCTTAAGCACAGCCCTCATAGCACATAAATTTTCCTTTTTTTTTTAAAGATAAAATGCATCAGGTGGTGGTGTAGGCAAATTTGTATCTTCACATGCAGCTTTATTATGGTTTGTGTCTTTTATGGCTTGCTTCTGTGGTGGTTATGGAATCAGTGTTTTGCGACTGTTAATTCACCACATCTTGCATCCCCATCTTACATGCTTACTTGCGTATTTGTTTCTGCCGTCAACGACATGCCCCATGGCACAGATGCAGATGTTACTGTACTTTGAAGCATAACACGTTTGATATTTGAAGTTATCCTGAAACACAGTGACCAAGACATCTCAAAATCTTATGACAATAAATAATTACATATCTGATAGGTGTGACCTAATTTCTATTAACATTTGCTGTATTGTTCAGAAAATAGCATAATATTTCTTGGTTAAGTTGAACACAAATTTCAGACCTATCATAGTAGAGATGGGAAAAATATTGATAGACATTTTGTTAACAAGAAAGATTAGTTGCTGCTATTGTTAGGATATGCATCTCACATGCAAATAATGTGTCTAGCCTGGTGTGTGAAATATATTGAAGGTAACAACCAACAACCGTCTGTGTTGATTTAATTTAGAAAAATTTAGAAATAGTAAATTTTTAAGTCTGTAGAAAGATGAGTTTTATAGCCCTCCACAAGACTGAATCAACTAGACTTTGAGCAATCCCAAATTGCATATACAAATATATTACATATGGATAACACTGTGTGTGAGGATTTCATTAAGTTAATGGTGGTTAAATGTAAAAGCTTATACAACAAGTTTGATGCCTTCTGGGTAATGGTCAAAGGATATGGGGCAGATGTAGTCATAGCAGTGGAGACATGTCTTGGTGAGGAAGTGTTTGATAGTGAATTCTAACAAGTTTAAGACAGCGACAGGAAAGGAGAGGGAAGAATGGTGTGCTTAAGAGTGGGTTTGGAGGTGTCTATGGAACAGGTTAGAAATGTGGCTGAGGTGATTGAAATTGACATAAGGGGGAGGGGTAGAATCATCAGATTGCTAGCAGTGTACAGGCTGCCAGGTCAGGGGTAGCAGGCAATAGAGGAGGTCAAAACAGGATTGATAAACTGAGGGACAGGCAGTGAACAGTAGTTGCGGGGAACCTGAAAATGCCAAATGTGGAGAGGTCAAGAGAGCTAAGGGGATGGGTAACATGATGCAGAGGATGGGATGGCATGACAATCAGTGAATAGAGGGTTGGTTCAGGCAGTAGAAACACCCACAAGAAGTAATGGAGAGAAGGTGTTAGGCCTGAGAATGTCATAATTGGTTCAGTGGTCTTAGATGGCATCAGTGACCACAATTTTCCGGTGGTGGAAATTGATATTGGAAGACTGAAGATGGAGGATCCTGGGGTTAGAGTAATATGGCAGTATTGGAGGGGAAACAAAGAGGGGGCAGAAAATTTATTGAGGGATAGGTTCGAGCAGTGGACAAAGGTAGAAAATGTAGACAGCTTGTGTAATGATTTGTAGAGAGAGAATGTTAGAGAAATATGTCCCAAAGAAAATATAAATGCTTGGGATGATTGTCCGTAGTATGGACAGGAGATAAAACAGATGAAGAGAAAGTGTAAACAAATGCACACATGATGGCAGAACGCAGGATCTGATAGTACTAGCCATTGTATGAAACAGGTGGGGAGGAAACTAGGAACGTTGATTAAGCAGGCAAAAAAAGAATACCCAAACAGCATGATACAGGAAGGGAAAGGAAAGGTACAGAGACAGTTGTATGGGTATATTAGGAAGGTTAAAGGAGGGAATGGAGGTTCTCAGTGTTGCATGGTAAGGAGGAGTGCCACAACTGACAAAGAAAAAATGAGTTGCTGCAAGCATTGTACTTGTCAGTGTTTGAAGAACAAGGTGATTGGCAAAAGGGAAGGTAAGGTGAAAAACAGAATGTACAGAAAGTCTAATATAAGGGATAAGGAAATAGCTAAGGTTTTCGGGGGATTGAAAAGTATCAAGGCAGTGGGTCCAGATGGTATAGGGAATAGAGGTGGGAGAGAACTGTATAGATGGGCTGGAAGGAGGCATTGTTGGTTGCAGTATACAAGCAAGGGGAGGGAAGGAAATATTCTGGCAGTTAGAGGCCTGTGAGTCTCAGATTGAGTACAGGAAAGTTGATGTAGAGGCTTGTATTGTAGTACAGTATGTGGTAGAGGTTATAAATGAAAAGAACTCGCTGCATGAGTACCAACATGCTTTTAGGGCTAGTTACTCATGTGAGATGCAAATGGCAGGACAGCTGGAGGATTTGGTTCAGACAGTAGATGAGAGGAAGCAGGTAGATGTCTGCTTCATAGATTTTGAGAAGGCCTTTGGTAATGTGGCACATGGGATTGTGATGCAAAAAGTGGATGAGCTACTAGATGATAAGTGGGTAGAGTATTGGAAAGGAGACTTCCTGAAGTGGAGAAAATAAGAGGGTGAATGTGGGGGATTCCTTGTGTGAGGAAGGCAGGGTTACAACAGGAGTTCTGCAGGGTAGTGTGCTGAACCCCTTGCTGTTCACCCTTATGGTTAACGACCTGGGGATAACGATGGGTGGAAAACTGAGGCTGTTTGCGGATGATTGTATGCTGTATGCAGAAGTGGGTGAGGAAAATAATTTGCAGGAGGATATAGAACAAATAAGGAGGTGGACAGAGAGGAATAAAATGAAGATTAATGAATGAAAAACCAATATCGTAAGGTTCACTAGGAAGAGAGGAAGGCATGAAGGCAGTTATAAATAGCAAGGGCAGGAGATGGGAGAAGTTTCAGAGTACAAGTACCTGACAGGGGAAGTGGACATTAGTCAAGGGAATGTACAGGGGAGAGGTACAAACAGTAGAAAGTTTCAGAGGTTATGGAGGCGGACGAAAGGAAAAGGCAGTCCATGCTGGTGAGAACTGTGAGGAAGTGGAATATGTTGTGAGAGGAGTTGATGGTGGTGAAGGGAGTTGGGAAATTAGGAAGGGACTGGAGAGTGAAACGGGATGAGGGAAGGAAGCGCTTGCCACAGGGCACCTGTTTTTAGTGAAAAGATTTCAGAGCAACTTGTGTTCCAAAAAACTTTATTTCAGAACCACTTTCATCATTGGGTCATTTTAATTGTTACTCATCTTATCTGTCTGCCCGCGAATCACGGATGGTCAGTACCAAAGAAACTTAATTCTGATTGGCTCACTCATGTAACAGACTGTCTTCACACAAAGACAAGTGGCCAATAGCCAAAGGAAATCTGCAAGTTTGCACAAAGGATATTCAAGTCTAGCCTCCGTGTAAATCTTTCCGTGAAAAACAGGTGGCCCTAGTGATAGCCCAACTGACATTTGAAATTATTATTATTACTACATTTTTCTAAAAAAAAATTCGGGAAACAAATGGTTATGCAATCACTAAATTAATTAGTGCAACTGCAAGAATCTAAAAACATTTGCTACTAAGATAGACATATAATGTATAAAAAAAACATAGTAAGCACTGAATATGTGCATGACTCTTAGTGGTATGCATAAATACTAGTTAAGTTATTATTATCAAACAAGGGAACATAAATTCCCAGTTAACTTGAGTGAGAGTAACTACTCCAAAACCAAACTAAATTATAATCATGAATGTAGGATTCATAAATAAATCACAACTACCAGCATAAAACAAGTTACAGAGCCCCAAAAGTTTAACATACAAGAAGTATGTTAAAAAATATATATACAATGGAACAACTTTATGCATTGAAAGCTATGAACAAAAAACCTGAATATTTACAATCCAAAACATTTTTTCCTCCAAACTATTAAAGTCTGCTCAGACATTCACACAGAATGAATTGCAAGAAATAATATCTGATGTAAATTACAGCGAACTGTAACGGATTCCATTTGGTAGGACTTCACAAGTTTCTTTCAATCACAGTAGGGGAAAAACCTGTAGTTCAGAGGAATGTATCACACTAGCGTTTTGTGACATTTTTCATCTTAGAGTCACTAAAGAAAAGTACCTTTGTATTAAAATAACAACCTCGGCATGACTCACACTGTTTAAGCTGCATAGCTAAAAATACTTAGCAGTGTACATGTAAATACTCAAATAAAATGTTATGGTTTGCTACAGTAGATGATAAAGATTAACAGATATCTTACACTTATAGGGATGTCTGAATTTTTGAAGGATAACTCAACATTTCTTAACACTTAAATTTTTTTTATTATAACTAGGGTTGTAAAGATGTATATGCAACTTATTTGAACACAATTAAGATACTGATAATATATACAGCAATATATTTAAGTTAGAGAAGCAAGGGACAAATAAAAGCTTGAGTGGAGTGGAGTGGAGTGGAGAGATTTGGGCGACTCTTAACATCTATGTCTGGAGAGCCGATGAGGGTGAAGTGACGTATGGAGCACTGCTGAAATGCAAGGGTGGGGGAAACGGGAGATCCCCAAGAAAACCCACAGACCAGCACCATCGTAAGGCATGATTCCCATATGTGAAAATCCAGGAGCAGCTCTGCCGGGAATTGAACCCGGTTCACCTGGGTGGGAGTCAAATAGTCTTATCACTACTCCACCGCTGCCCCCAATAATATATAAGAGCTTGAATTCAGTATAAATATAATATTTTACAATTCCACATTAGGGCATTTCTGTGAAGGTGGTTTTTTACTTCAGCAATTTGTACTACAATAATTGTAGAACAAATTCTGAAGAGGTAATTTGTACTCTACTGATGTTGCTGATTCANCAAATTCTGAAGAGGTAATTTGTACTCTACTGATGTTGCTGATTCATTCTTGTATGGGCACCTTGTGTTCGACCTACATTCTACACATTCCTAGTAGGGAGGGCTATGAAAATCAATGTTTACAACCAAATTTTAAATTACAGGTCTTCGTAGCCTCCTGCTCTATTAAGGCCTAACTTACATTGTAGTCAAAATACAATGATGGGCCCATGCAGGAAAAAATAAGCACATTCAGTAGAGCTGGAAAATACAATTTTCGGGTTCCTTCCCGCCTCGATTTTAGGAGGGAAGTCAGTACAGTAAAAAAATTACTGTGAATTTTTAGAATTTTCACTTTGGTAATTATCTAGTTTAGGGGCTTTTCTGTAAAAAAAAAAACCACAGAAAAGTGGTATATTTCGACTCTACTAATAACGTAGAACACGAATATACTAGGGGCATTAACGTACGACGAATTTCCTAACATGTACCCACCTAACCTAACAGAACCTAACTCCACGATGGGTGAATCACTATTTTACGTTTTTAAACTAACCTAGGATTGTACGG
>NQII01000080.1:210366-243573 GCA_002778355.1 Clitarchus hookeri | reverse complement strand
GTAAACATCAACTTTCGCGATTTCTTTAAATATGTTCTACTTATTTTAACATTACGCCGTCTTGAATATCAACAAGGTAAGCTATGCAGAACCCGTTAATGCAACTTTTGTTGGCATAAAACGTTTCGTTCAAAACGTAAACAAACTGTCAGAAACAGTCACCTCACAAACTTGTTCAATTTTTTAAAATATGTTGTACTTATTTTAAAGCTATGCCCCCAATATATTCGTGTTCCAATTTATTAGTAGAGTCGAAATATACCACTTTCTGGAGTTTTTTTTATTATTTTCAGAAAAGCCCCTAAACTAGATATNGTAGAGTCGAAATATACCACTTTCTGGAGTTTTTTTTATTATTTTCAGAAAAGCCCCTAAACTAGATATTTACCTTCACTTTAGGTATACGGAGACAGCTAAGGCATTCTGCTTTAAACTATTCATGATTAATACGAACAAGTTTTACAGAAAAATGTTATACATTTTTAGTCATTTCCATAGAGAAAAGACCTATCATTTCTTATTTCCTGAAATATTCGTTATCATCAATGAAGTATATAAGTATGTGGAGTGAATGGCATTTACATGATTACTAATCACAACTAACATTGATTAGATTTGTTATCGTAGGGGCAACTAGAACTAAGCAAGGGTAATTCCATGTCAACAGTGATACAATCAAAAAAACCTGACCCTCTTCGATTTTGTCATAAATTTGCTCACGTAATGTATTACCAAAGATAGTAAAAAACACTAATTTTTACATTTTTTGATGATGCAATTTTTACATTATAGCCCTCTGAAATCATAAAAATTTATTTTTTTCCAATGTCATTTGATTACAAAATTGACTGTTACTTGGGCTAGAAATGTGATAGAAGGCTGAACTAAAAAGCATTTTGTAGCTTATTATTCAGGATTTTGTATGATATATAGGATCACCAGTTTTGGGAGTAAATTCTTTTCAAGGTCACCCAATTCGAAATTAGACCTCGAATGTCTCAAAAAGTGTCTTCAAAATTTTCAAAATATTCACACAAACACACATTGGAGCATTGTTTGTACAAAGTTTTATCATGGGATCAAACTGGGATCATATATTTTACAATTTTTGAAATTTACCTTGTGCATGTTCGCCATAGCTACAAAGCAGGAATTTTCATGTTTTTTCCCAAAAACTTTAAGCAATGTTTAGGCCTGAATTGTGACAATTGTAGCTTTAAAAAATTATGAAAACTTATCATATTATAGTTATTGGGATCACCAAACACTAGTGACAGGCAAGTATAGACATGTAGGCTGAGAGATATTAATTATCTGTCATTAGCTGCAACATGGATGGATTGTAGCAGGTGAAGACAGGTTAAGGGCCTAAAGATGGAAGGCCAAGCTGCAGATATGAACGGGCAGCTAGGCGACTCATGCTGGGCGACAGCTGGAGTTTGTGTGAGGAAGCAGCACACAGTATTCTGTCGTCATGTATCTCTCATAGAGTGAAGTTTTCTGTGCACGTAATTGTTGTTTATACAAATTTGGACAGAATTTGTGCATTACCTCAGTGTAGTGTGTGCATTTTCTTACAATGGCCGACCAAGTAAGCGATAGAGAATGTATTGTTGCAACCCATTTAACAAAGACAAGCACAAAGCATTTAAACATATCTTAGGCCTGAAACAGAATAGATGTGTTCTGTTTCTGATAAGATTAAGAAAGGAATGAAAATTTGTGACAGTTGAAAAAAAAAAAAAAAAGAATCAATAAAGAAATGGATTAATGGAGATTGAAGACAAATCATTAGCAGTAGGAGGTAGCATGTGTGGTTCTAGTCATCAAGATGAGTTTGCAAAGTTAGATGTTAGCTTGGAGTATTTGAACAAGTCTATTGCAAACAAAAGTAGAAAAAAAATGCCTAACAGAGAAAGTACCAACACAAGTAAATGATGAAATACACAAAGAAAAAAACAAAGAGTTTTAAGAGTAAAATAGTAACTTGGTTGAAAAAAAAAAGTTTAATGAAGAAAACCTTATTAAAAAAATTAAGTTTCTTACAGTACTACCCAAAAGCTGGACCTGCAAAAAATATAAGAGGAATTTGGTGTTAGCAACAAAATGGCAAGGAAAGTAAAAAGCTCTGGAAAAAGAAAAATACATTTTGGCCACACTTAATTTGAAGCATGACAAAGTTTTTAAATAACAATGACAACTAACAAGTTATCAATTTTTATAACAGTGATAGTCGTTTAATGCCTGGGAGGAAAAAAAACTTTGTTTCATGTAAAGATGAATGACAGTGAACAAATTCATCTACAAAAAATGCTGGTTTTAGGGAATTTAAAGGCTTGAATGATTTAGTCAAGAATGAATTTCCAAATGAAAAAATTGAGTTTTCAAAATTTGCTGAGTTGCACCCCAAGCATTGTGCGTTAGCTGGAGGAACTGCCACTCACTCAGTCTGTGTTTGTACAATTCATCAGAATGCATGCATAATGATACAATGTTCTATATTAAAAAACTACTACAATGATTGATGGTACAGCTTTGAATGATTATAGAGTCTTATTTAGCAAAGATAATGTGTGATGAGCCAGGTACAACATGCCACCTTAGCAAGGGCCCTTCTTGTCCGGTGTAGAAAATTTGAAAGAAGAATTAAGCATAAAGCTGGAAGAAGAAATGGTTGACCACGTTACTTACGAGCAATAGGTAACCATAGTCACCTTTACCTTTACTAAAACCACAGAAGAATTTTTTAGAATCATTAAGTGAAAAGTTATTGGTACTGAAAAGACATTCTTTCATAGCAAAAAAGTAGTCTGATTACTACAACTATTTAAAAGGAAAAAAAATGAAGCTTCAGTTTTGCTCGATTTGGCAGAAAATTATGACTTAGTTTTGCAAGATGAGGCTCAATAATTTCACTGTAACAATTACCAGGCAACCGTTTTTCTATAGCAGTCCACTACAAGGCTTTTTATGGTATACAATTCAAAAGTATTACCTGTGTTTCCGAAAATCTTAAGCATGACACAATTGCCATCTAATGATTTCAGAAGAAATTAATCTCCTACATTTTTGGTTCAGGACTGATTACAAATTTGGAAAAAAATCATCATTTCTCAGACGGTTCTGCGACTTAGTTCAAAACAGAAAAAAACTTTTCAAACGTAGGCCATTATGAAAGTGAGTTTGGAATCAAGGTTGAGTGGCATTTCTATGCAACAGCACATGGGAAAAGGGTATATGATGGCTTAAGGGGGACTGTGAAAAGACGACGCAAGGGCAAGCCCCCAACAACCATATGAAGATCAAATAATGACACCATTACAGTTATTCACATGGTGTAAAGCAAACATTCAGCCCAAAGAGCAAATTTTTTATCCAGTCAAGGCCAGCAAAAATAAGCAAAATTGCTTGAAGAGCGATTTCTTGCTACCAAATCTATACCAGGCACCCAGAAATTCCAAACTATTCTTCCTGAATTAGGTAATTAAATACTGGCAAAGATATTTTCATTCACAAATAAGTCATCTAAGTTTTCTTTGTCAGGAGAAGATATAAATCAAACACTAACATTTGAAAAAATAAGGGGATATGTAAGATGCAGCTACAAAGACCAGTGATGGCTTGCTTTAGTTTTGTCGAAGGACTCTGCCACAGGGACCGTAAAATTGAAATTCCTCCATCCTTTTCTTACTACAAGATGTAGAAGATGTAACGTGCTGTATCAATCAGCCAGACCCTTGTGGATCCATAATGTCCTACTTGCCGGACATACTACCTTCATAAAGAAGAGATGGATTTTGCGACCACATCACTTCGCCTGGCAAAAAATTCTTGAAGCTGACTGAAGGAAAAGATAAGTGACCGTGCTGAAAGTGGGAGCTCAAGGTACAATATGTATTTATTAAACAATTTTTCTATGTTTTTCAATAGTTATTGAGTTGAAGTTCAGGTTTTAAAGTTTATATATGAAATAATGAAAATTCCTGCCTCATACCTATGGTTAACATGCACTACCTAAATTTCGAAAATTGTAAAATATATGATTCCACTTTGTACAAAGAATGCTGAAATATGTAAGCGTGTGTGAGAATTTTTTAAAAATTTTTGAACAGACAAATTTTGGGATTTTCAAGGTCAAATTTTGAATTGGGTGACCTTGAAAAGAATTTACTCCCAAAACTTGTGATCCTATTATATCATACAAAATCCTGAAGAATAAGCTACAAAATGCTTTTATAGTTCAGCCTTCTATCACATTTCTAGCCTAAGTAAAAGTCAATTTTGTAAAAAGATGACAATGGAAAAATGTGAAATTTTCAAGATTTCAGAGGGTTGTAACTTAAAAACTGCATTACCAAAAAATCTAAAAATTAATGTGTTTTACTATCTCTGGTAAAACATTATGTAGGCCAAATTTTAAAAAAAAATCTAAGAGTGTTAGGTTTTAAAGTGCTAATTTTTGGAACATTTGCCACAGGATAACCTGCAAACAAAGTTGTGACCATTGGTTGTGATCACAAACATGTCTTGATTTCTACTGGTAAAGATAATATGAAACTTCATAAAACTTGTAATATACCATACATGTAAATATGAATACCAAAAATAGTACTTCACCTCGTTTTAACACTACTTAGTGTAAAATTGTTATGTGATATCACTGTTGGAAAGGCCCTATTGAACAAAAATTATGGCACCCGATTATTGTACTATAATGTATTTTTTACAGGTTTTTCAAACATTTAAAATTTTAATTTTCCCTCCTGTAAACATGTTTATCTCATGCAGCTATGCATATCACACTAAAAATAAGTTCATACTTGACACGGCCACAGTAAAAATCAATATTTTGCAAAACATATCTAAAAGTTTCTTTATTTTACTTACTTTCTCTGTGCTTCAAGCGTCTCTCTAAAACTGAAAATGTGGCATAAGGTACCATGATTGATGTTTGGCATCAGCTGCTGAACTACCTGATGGTAAATTTTTCTTTCTTTCTCAGGAATACCGCTGCCTTATAAAGCCATGCCGCATGGACATTATCCCATCCACTGCAACAACACAAATACGCCAAAATATAAAATCTTCACATTTAATTTGAAACTTCAGCTATTCTCAAAATTTCTTACACATTGCACACATAAAGGTAATATGCAGGCAAAACTAATAAAGAAAGGGCTATCAGTAGTTGGGATAAAATACAAAACATTTGTAATTAATCTTGCATTTAGAAATTCATTTCTAAAACCAATTACAACAATCATAAAATAGCACATGCATGTAGAATAGAATATGCTATGTGTTTCTTCACCCAGAAAATGTGAAATTTCATATTCCAAGCTCAAAAGCACCAAATATGCACATGCAAAATTAAATTATTTTTTACTTACGATTGCAATGGAATCCCATTTCTTGCAGCATGTCCACTACCCCTTGCGAAGCATTTTGTTTGGCAGTATCATTTTTGTACATTGCAGACGACTTTTCACATAAAATTGGTTTGTATTCTACCGCTGCAACTAAAGTTAGTTCGAAATTATCCACTTCATCCATTTCTGCTGAAAATGCATACATCACGTTTCAATTTAACTATCTCACACAAATTAAAAATATATAGCAATAGATCACAAATTGAACAAAAAGCAGTCACTCCATAGAAAGTAGTCAATACACAGTCTTTCTTATTTCAAAAACCAGTTTTTCTCTCTTGACAACATAGTACAGCATTTCGTGCTTCAGAGTGGTTGAACAACGATGCACAGCAACACTTGTTACTAATACTGTGATTAGGTATGTGCTGACCCTTTCCAACTCAGAGCAGTCAGATCAGGCAGTGTGTGTCAGTCAACCACCTCCAATTTTTTTAAATATATATGTTACTAATACCAAAAGAAAAAAATACCTCAAAGAATATTTCCAAACAAATGTGCCCAAGTAGAAAAATATGCCTAACATCAAATTATCAAAATGTGTTTCTCAAAAACTACAATATGTAGGATAGGCAAATTTTTTTGTTGAATTGTTATTGGATTGAACTTTTTTTTTAAGCTACAAAAAATCAAATTTTTGACATTTAGTCATTTTAAAAAATCCACAATTTTAATAAAATTGTGAATTTTTTTTTGCTACTTTCAATAATATATTTTTCTTTGTGGAAGATTCATTGCATTTCTGTAAATTTATTATCAAATTTTTGAAGGGGGGAAAAAATGCAAATATGTAAGGTCGTTCGTAAACGCTGTACACAAAATATGTGTTACTTTATAAATTATACAGAGCTTGTGGGAAAATAAAACCATTTGTATATGCACGTAAATACGTTATTTTAAACAACAAAACTATATTATGTTTCTGGGCGTAGTTCGGGATATGGATAACAGATAGCGTGAAAGGGCGTTTTGTAACAGATGGCGTGCCTGTACCTCACAAGATGGTAGCACATGGTTGGAGAGTTTGAAAACTTGAAAAAGGTTTAGATTTTTTCGTTACATTTGGATACGGATCGTTTTATTGTGCATCTCATTTTGAACACCTATACATTACTATTTTATCACGAAGTTT
This sequence comes from Clitarchus hookeri, assembly GCA_002778355.1. NCBI lineage: Eukaryota > Metazoa > Arthropoda > Insecta > Phasmatodea > Phasmatidae > Clitarchus > Clitarchus hookeri. The sequence continues at coordinate 237,012 of NQII01000080.1, read as the reverse complement.
CGTTTATAGAACTAAAAACTGCTGTTTTATGACCACGTAAAATAAAATGTATTAATTAATCTACAAACTCTTTCTTATCTGCGTATTTTCTGCTTGTCTGATGTGCGTCGGCACTGCTCTCAGAATAGCCAACGTAATATTAATTTCTGTTCGTTCATGCATCAGCTGATACAGGATTTTGTAAATGGCATGTTCATTGTTTTGAATACATCAAGTTGCCACTCACTGACTATCAGAATGTGGCCTCCTTATATGAAATGAACTATACTATAGGACCAACTGTTAAAGTAGACAGTAGTGACAATTGATGTAAAAACTGCATTGCAGTCTCTAATACAAAGGCTGGGCTATGTGAATACATAGTTGGTCAGGTGTCTTAAACATGTGAAGATTCATATTTATTTATTTAGGTTTTATTTTCAATGGCGAAGTTAAGGCTTCAACGCCTTCTCTTACACTTAACTTTAACATTAACTCTTAGTGATGATGTTCTAAGTTTTAATCAATGCTTTTGAAGGTAAAATGCTTGTTAAGATCATGGCTTGTGGTCTGAGCAAAACTGGCTTGTGATTTGAGCAAAACCTTTGATTGTGTAGATCACGAACTGTTATTGAATAAGTTGAAATTTTACAGCATTGTGGTTTCCTGCTGTAGTTTTTAACCCTAGAATACTAATATAAATTTACAACTGCTTAATACTAATGATTGTCTGGGAGGCTACTTTAAAAATAAGCCAATATTTTGCTATGAATCTTTTATTAAAATGCGAAAAACTTTTAACAAAATAACAGGTAAACCTCGATCTTATTTAAATTAAACATAAAAATTCATAGTGTTATTTAAATTCAGTCTCAAAATTAACCTTAAAACTAACATTGCACTTACTCATTTTTGGTAACACAGAGTTTGGGTATTTTTTTATTTAAAAAATATAGTGAATATCTCTACTTTTTTTGGTTCCAAAATCATAATATGATATATGAACTAGTGATGCAACGAATGTCGATTTTTCCACATTCGCGAATGCAAATGCGAATATTCACCTCCGACATTCGTGAATGCGAATGCGAATGTTGGTTTTTCAAATATGGCGCCAAAAGCGTGCGCCTACGAACTCGAATTTTACCGCGCGTTTAGAATTGGCCGGCCGGGCGGCCATGTTAAAACCGAGAGTAGCCCATATGCCCCGACTCTGAACGAAGTAAACAAATCATGATTGCTGGCTTACTGAATGAATTTAGCTGCTAATAATGTTTTCGTAAAGATTTAGTTCAGCCAATATTTCTGTATCCTCAGTAATTCCATTATTGTCCACTTTGGAAAAAATTATTGGTGAATTTGATGTGACCGACGAATGCGTTGGGAATACGATTTTAGTTCTTAAACGAGAACTATGTCGCAGATTTTCCCATTTGGAAAATAACGTATTGTTTGCTACGGCAACTTTTATTGACCCGAGATAAAAATTAAAATTTTTCAAAAATTCTTTAACCAGAGACAAGTTGTGAAAAATATTTTAGATACAATTGGAAACGATGAATCAAGCCTATCGTCTTGTTCAAATCCTAAGCGTGCCAGAATGACTACTCATCGGATTGAAACATCTGGTTCCAGTGCCAGTCTGACAGAGAAATCTATATCTTTAAGAGACACCATGAAATTGCTGATGGATTCCAGCGAAAGTGAAGAAGAAGAAAATGAATGTACGAACCCTATAGAAGTTTTGATAAAAAGAACCATCAATGAATATTTATTAGATAAACGTGTGGAAAATGATGTAGATCCACTTACATGGTGGGCGGTAAATAATAAGAAGTATGGTATTATTTCTCCCATAGCCAGGCAATATTTAGTAACACCACCCACTAGTGTGCCTAGCGAAAGGGTCTTTAGTGGGGCTGGTCTTCTTTACACACCCCACCGAAATAGGCTGCAAGGAGAAAAGGCATCAAAACTTCTATTTCTGAAGTTTAATATTCCTCTACTCTTATTTAATTACTAAGTGTTTCACTTAATTGTGCTTAGATATAAACAATTTTTCATAGTTTTATTTTTCGATTTCAAGAAGTAATGTTTAATGGATATCTTAAAAATTACATAATTAGTGAGTTAGTATTAGTACCAAAGTTAAAATTAACAAAATGTTAAGAACATATTTGTTTTAATTGAAAAGAAGATTATTATATTGTTTGTTTTTCTTCACAATATATTTTTAACTTTATTCATAAGAAGTCGATTTGATTTACAATTAAACATGATTACTAGTTCATTAAAAGATCTCACATATTTGAATAAGATACCCTTTAGGTTGCATAAATGCATATTGTTAAGTGTTTTTACAAAAGATCTCATTTAAAGTTGATTTGTATAATTAAAAAGGTTGGGTTATATCTTACTCCATTGTTTTGTGTTAAAGCAGTTCAATGGTATTTGATCATACAGTTGTATTATAATATAGTTTAGAAGTTTTCAGAAATTACCTGCCTTAATTTGATTTTGCTTAGGTAAATAAGAATAAAAGAATATCAAGAGTGTGTTTCTGTTATGTAATCTAGTGAATAACTACAAGGCTGTTTCCCAAATATCATTAAAATACACTCTTATACATAAAAAATATGTTAATAAATATAAATGTCTTAATCACAGCAGTTGCATTATTATTTAATAAACATTTTCATTTTTCATTGCCAAATACATTCGCAAAATATTGGCATCATTTTTGCGAATGCGAATGTTCAAAAACATGCGAATATTCGCGAATGTGAATGCGAATATTCGTTGCATCACTAATATGAACTATACAGTACACAACAAAAAACTATTCTAATCATCACATTTTTTTCTACAAACTAAATCAAATTTAGACTATTATTTTGTGTCATAGGAGTAACAGTTTGGAGATCTATGTTCCAGGCAATAATTTTTATTACATTTAGCGCAGTAATAAACGCTCATACGTCTTTTTTTGGCGGGGCAATAGCTGCACATACTTCACTTGCCTTTTTTTATACTTGGTTCTTCAACATTTGGTGTATCTTCAGTGTCTAACACCTCTTTTAAAGCATCTGTAACAAATTTTCTCATTTTTGATCTTTTTTCACCTCTTATTGCACACCACGGATGACACAATTCATAGCTTAGTTCATTCATATAATCTCTTCTGCTCATTGACTTGGTCCCGCGAGTCTTCGAATTAGAAACATGCAATATATAGCTATTCAGCATACCTATGTTTATCATTCCATAAAATAAGCATAGCGACCAACGTCTTGCTTGGCGATTACAACTCAAGTGACCGCACATTTGGTCGAATGTATCTACAGCCCCTTTAGTTGTGTTGTAAGACATTATGACTGCGGGTTTTTTCGTTACAGGATCAATAGTTGGTTCATCATGCATCATAGATATTAGTAGAACAGTCTTTTGAGGCTTGGGTTTGTAACTTACTAGTGTCAGTTTATCGTGGAAACCAAACATAAATGTGCAGACACGACGTGATGAGTTGTGCTTGAACTCAGCTGGTATTTCTTTTTTATTGGCTGTTATAGTTCCGAGGAATGTCAACTTGTATGGTTCTGCTAGAAGTTGCTTAGCTAAACGCCCAGACGTAAATCAAGTATCTGCAGTGATGTTACAATTACTCCCATAAATGGTCTTTGTAAGCAGTTTGCAGTAATGAATACCAAGAGGCTCAGCAGGAGTGATTTCTCAGTTTTTTCCCAAGTATGGGCAAGCATCAAACATGTATTTACTGTTCCCATCACAAGCCAAAACTATCTTGATTCCATATTTCACCGGTTTATTTGGTATATACATCCTAAATGGACATCACCCTCTGAACGCAAGTAACTGTTCATCTATAGTAACATAAGAGCTTGGTTTATAAAGATCTCGACATCTCTGAATGAAAATCTCCCAGATGTTTCGAATTGGTACAAATTTGTCATGCTGTCTTCTATCTTCACGGGCACAACAATCATCAAAATTAAGGCAGCGCAAGAGGAACTCAAAGCACTCTACGCTCATAGCAGCTATGTATTTTGATCTGCAAAGTGTAGAATCAAAAAGCTCTTCGGTTGGTAAATCATTATTACCCATAGCGCCACTGAAAATTATAAGACCGAGAAGTGCATGAAGTTCCTCTTTTCTAGTCAGTGAAATGGTCTAACTTTGCTTTCTGTATTTGATGGATTTGACTGAAATATCTTCATTAGTGCGTAGCAGTATTTCATCCATCATACCAGGGGTGAAAAACTTTTCGAAACATTGTAATGAATTTATAACATGTCTTCCATCTTGTTTTGGACCGGGAAAAATATGAACTATGTTCCTGGCAGCAGTTCTGTTTGACCTTGGTCTGTCGGAAGTTTCTCTAGACCAGATGTAATTGTTCTTACCTCTCACAACAGCTGTAGCAGGCAAAACAATGAGAGGTTACGCTGCCTATGTTTGTGATGCTGAAGGGTTTTGTAGATCTGATAAATCTGGCACACTGGACGGTGATGATAATGAAATATCTTGGTCTTCAGGATCTTGGTAAGGGTCAGGGTCATTTGTCACAATATTTTGTTGGTCATCTTCGAGTCGGCATGGAGAAAAAGTGGGATCAGCCGCACTGCCATCAGAATCGTAGTCCTCAAATTCTAAAAGATCTTCAATTTTGCTGTCAGAGGCGTCGTTTTGCAGGAATTTTGCTATCTGATCCTCATCGAGATCCATCTATAAAATAAAACATGCATTCTATAACTAATAAATGTGAAAAATAATAAAAAAATGCAGAAATCTAGAACAAGTCAATAGTAATAAACTTACCTTTAATATTAATGATCGCCTCCCAGGCGATCGAGTAGTTTATATCTCGGAAGCAGAGAGTCCCTGCGGGACGCGTGGTTGCTCCCCACCGCGTCGCAGGCTGCACTGATTTGGCGCGAACGCACGACCCGATATGTTCCCGCAAATTTGAAATAACCGGAAAAATCTGACCGCGGGCGGCCTCCCAGGCGATTTTTAAGTCCTATTTGACTGGTCGTTCGCAGTTTACTGATGTGAAAGTTGAATGTTCACAGTTGGTTAGTGTTGATATGGGGTTGTTAACGTCTAACTATCTTCCTACTTTTATTAATGGTTCCAAAACTGTTATGCTTGTAGATGATATTACTCTTTTGAGTGTTCAGAATAATTTAAACACTCTTGTAAATAATACTGAGATAACTTTAAAACAGGCTTGTATAGATATTTTAATGCTAATGGTTTCATAATAAATAAGGATTTATTTATTTTTATTTACTAATTAGTTTCCATAGATCCTGCTTTGAGCTCAGTAAGCTCCAAGATGTGGAATACATGTCAAGACACAACACAAACAGTAACAAATTTCACATAGAAATCATGACACACAAAAACAATATATATGGGTATGCGAAGACAATTTTTTCAAACTGAATCAAAAACATAGACTAAGATATAATTCTTTGTCGAAGAGGAAGACCAAGTCGAAAATGATTACAATTTTTAACACTTCAAAAATTTTACACATGTGGTATTGAATGCATAAAAAAATTTTAACCCAGCCCCGAGTATCCACTCAACATGGATACATTTGTAACGAATTACAAATATTTTCAGTTGCTAAAATTGTTTCCAGCAGATTGTTAGCATCTGTTATGTTCACAACACTTTTATAACTCATTTTTTTAAATCCCAAAGTCACATTTTTTCTTATATTATCCCACACACATTAGCAACAATGACAGCATTGACAACCTTTCGCAATGCCCTTTCTGAATTGATTTCATTCCTGCACAACTCCGCCTTAGATTCTGCTACTGTTTCCCACTCTTTCCTATAGGCCTACTTCCGTTTTCGCCTATTGTACTTACCAACAGTACCTTGTTTACATTTCTTGGGTGTGCTCGGTCCACTGTCACTATCTTCAGATTCCATCCCGATAGGCCTAATCCAATTGACCACACGTAAACACAGAAAACTAAATTACACATGCACGATACAAAAGCATGAAACACATTAGGCAGCAGACGATTTTCATCTAGAGGAGCTAAACTTACTGCTAATAAATGGGGAATCATGAACTATCGCAAAACTTGGGGAAGAGGAAGTCCCCTGCTGCATTTATTTTATGAACACAGCAACTTCATATCAGGAGGCTAGGGAATCTCTGACTGTTTCACATGACTCTGGGAGTGATAGTTACACTGCTGTGTTCTCTGAACACAGCAACTTCATATCGCAAGCGGGACTCGCCTCTGTTAGTGTTATTTGTTATCTAACTTTTATGTTATTGACATGTGACGAGGGAAGAAGAAAAATTGAGTTAGCAATATGGTGAGAGTTTAATGGACTCTTAAATGAATACATTGAAGGCCCTTAAAAGGTAAAAATGAACAGGGCTGACAATTGTATGGTGTACTATCCGAAGTTTGGATCGTAGATCATACACCACACAAACTTATTGTACTTGTACGATCAGGATTGTATGGTTGGCAATGCTGAACGAATGACTATTGTTATGATGTGATCAGGCCTTAGCTGAACGACCTGCCTGATCACACCTTCAAACATTGAACCAGGGCACAAGTGTGATTGCAACAACACCTTGCAAGAGACAGTTGCAGAAATCCCCTCCACCGGCCAGTAAACGGGGCCAAAAATATTAAAAAACGTGCCCGATATAGGCCAGCATAACACCAGGAGCGGCATCTTTTGTCATTGACCCGACCAAAGAGAAGACCACTGAAGATGGGTGTGTCCGGCTGTCGTTAACCGCCTCCTAGAATAAGCCTCCGGCAACATGAACAAGGTGGGGACTTTCCAATTAGACTGTACTATAGTCGGTTCACGACTGGAAGAAACTTTTGAAAATCAACCTTTGAAAAAACACCCTAGCCGTTAGCTACATGCATATAACATATCAAACAGCGGCGAGCGCGGATACAGTTATGCCGTTAGGTTGCCAGCACAAAGAGAGGAAATAGTTCCAAAGTTTTAACGTAATTGTTAATTTATCGCTTACAAATGGGTTTCGAAAAGACTTGTATCTTATTATGCCAATTATTAATGACGTGATGCGAACGTACTTTGATTTCAATGTTTCTTGCATACTCACAAGATCACGCTCAAGGTGAAAGTAGAGCGGCCATTTGTTTACAAACTTTCGTTCCGTGTGTTGTTGGCGAGATGTGGTCGACACACGTGCCAGAGAATTGGTGCGATTATCTTGTTTAACCTAAATTAATTCATTTACTGGTTTTTTTTTACTAATATCCTCTCTTTATTATTTCTCGTTGTGCCGATTTCTTTCGTTCATGATATCTGTATAAGAGATTACTCGTAGTGCGTTCTCACGTGTTTAATATTTTTAAAATTTATTTCAGGTTTGCTNTAATTTACTGGTTTTTTTTTTTACTAATATCCTCTCTTTATTATTTCTCGTTGTGCCGATTTCTTTCGTTTATGATATCTGTATAAGAGATTACTCGTAGTGCGTTCTCACGTGTTTAATATTTTTAAAATTTATTTCAGGTTTGCTTAAAATTTTATTTATTGTATTTTACGTTATATGTTGCGGTAGTTTTTGTGTGCAGTCATGAGTTCTAGCAAGGTGAATAAAAGATAAGTCACCAACGCCAACAGGACATCATTAACCTCACCGAATCGTTGTATTCCCTAATTAGGCGAGGGGAAATGAAACCCTGCAACGTCGCGGAAAGAGCGGCAGAAATGTTGAAACGCTTCAGATCCACAGTTCTAAGGTATGTTAAAATATATGTAGTATTAACCATTGCGTTTGCAAGTTGTGTGTGCTAAGGTCAATTATGTTGGCCTACGAAATGTGTTTACAAGAACATAAAGAAAATTTGTTAATAACTTGATAACATCGTCGAACGTTGTCTACGTGTCTTTTTAACGTTTTATTTGGGTAATTATTAAGTTTAGGGGGCTTTTCTGTAAAAAAAAAAAAAATAATTTCACGGAAAATGGTATATTTCCACTCCACTAATGATGCAGAACACGAATATACGACGGGCATTAACGTCCGACTAATTTCGTAACATGTGCCCACCTAACCTAACAGAACCTATCCCCACGATGGGTGAATCACTATTTTACATTTTTAAACTAACCTAGGATTGTTGGGTTTTACACTAACCTAGGATTGTAGGGTTATATAGACTCAAATGTGAGTGTATGAATCACCTAACCAAAAGGTGGTATTACAATGTGTAATTAAAAATAAAAACTACTTTGTGTTGGAATTTGTGTACCCCTGCGAGGGATTCTTCATAAACAACCCAATATATACAGTGGAAATTTATTATAAAGACAACTGACAATGGTAAGGAAAATTGCCTCTATAGTGAGTTTGTTATAGTCAATTAATTTTATATAGGTTATGGAGAGATGGTGCATTTTAAGATTCTGAAGAAGGAGCTTGTTTTGTATTTATAAGTTACATTGCGGCATTAATTGCCATTGTTATACGTCACTAAATAGATTACAGTCGATATAACTGGAACTTCCCCTACTATTAAACATATCTGTATCACTTCACTAAACATGAGAGGACATCGTAATCGATGAAATCGCAGTCATAATCTTTTAAGAAAACAATTGTGTATTAATGCATTTCCCCAACACCACTGTTCTACAGCCATTGTCTTTTAGTTATTGTAAATTATCAGTGTCATATTTTTCACTTTCAGTGCTACATAGCCAACCTAATTTGCATAATTTAAAAAGGACCATAATTCAGTTACTGGGTCAACTACAGTTACTGATACCAAAAACATACAAGGGTTTGTTTACAAATGATGTGTGACAATGTGATATGCTCTGCCGTGTGTTAGTTTAGGTTAGTTTAATAGGTGGCAGGTATTGGTTACTATATAACCCTACAATCCTAGGTTAGTTAAAAAATGTAAAATAGTGATTCACTCATCGTGGGGTTAGGTTCTGTTAGGTTAGGTGGGCACATATTACGAAATTAGTCGGACGTTAATGCCCCTCGTATATTCGTGTTCTGCATCATTAGCAGAGTGGAAATATAAGATTTTCAATGAATTATTTTTATTTTTACAGGAAACCCTATAAACTTAATAATTACCAAAATAAAACGTTAAAAATACACGTAGACAACGTTCGACGACGTTATCAAGTTATTAACAAATTTTCTTTATGTTCTTGTAAACACATTTCGTGGGCCAACGTAATTGATCTTAACACACACAACTTGCAAACGCAATGGTTAATACTACAGATATTTTAACATACCTTAGCACTGTAGATTTGGAGAGTTTCAACATTTCTGCCACTCTTTCCGCGACGTTGCAGGGTTTCATTTCCCCTCGCCTAATTAGTGAATACAACGATTCGGTGAGGTTAATGATGTCCTGTTGGCGTTGGTGACTTCTCTTTTATTCACCTTGCTAGAACTCATGACTGCACACAAAAACTACCGCAACATACAACGTAAAATACAGTAAATAAAATTTTAAGCAAACCTGAAATAAATTTGAAAAATATTAAACACGTTAGAACGCACTATGAGTAATCTCTTATACAGATTTCAAAAGCAAAAGGAATCTGTACGAGAAGGTTAGCACAAATTAAAGTCATACGTTATGAAAAATCAAATAATAAAGAGCTGATATTAGTATAAAAAAACCGATAAATGAAATATTAGGTTAAACAAGAATCGCACAAATTCTCTACAGTACGGCCATCCGGGGGCTTATGAGAGATTGGCGTTGCCATGTTAATGTTGTTGGATGGACTCCTTGAATGTTGACACATTTCATTGCAAAGTATTGTGTCTATAATATGTAATCAAAGTGAAAGTTTTTCTCCCCCACCCAATCCCCCAGTCAAAATCAAACCTATATATACACACACACACACACACACAGAGAGAGAGAGAGAGAGAGAGAGAGAGAGAGACAGACACGCACACGAAACATCTCATTTTTAATACTCACATTTTGGGTTTATATAATGAAATGTTTTTCGCTTGCATCACATATTCTTTTGTGTGAAATTCTCAAGATTAAAAACTTTACGCTTGTGGAATATCCATTAATAATATATACATTACTTTTATGATGGTTACGTGCATGTACGAACACATGTACACACACACAGTGGAATGTAAACATTGCCATGTGACTGCCACATGGCAATGTTTGTTTACCCTTTGGCAGGGCTTCAAGAAAGTCTCTTCCAGTCATGAACCGACTATAGTAATGGCATGCGGTAAAAATATTTAATACAATTAATTAGCATCTTCGTATTCAATTTAAAGCTCCCCTAATCAATAGTCACGTAAATAGTTTTTGTATAATTCTTATGTTCAATAAACCTCATTTTATACTGTTCTACAGAATCATGAATCATTATTGAGCAATGCCCATAGCACCTTTCAAGTATGAATGACTCAAAAGCTCATTCGTAACACTATTCACGCCAGAATACTTGTGAGATACACACAACAATATGCTAAAAATTGTTGAATATATCTGTAGTATCGAGTATTTGTGGTACCAAGGTTGGCAGCCATGAGTGTTGACATGATGGTGTCCGGGTTTGATACATAGCATTGGCAATGAGGTTTTTAAAATAAGTGCACGTGTTTGGGATTGAAATGGCATCCTTTGGAAGGTTGCACGAGTTCGGAGAATATTTGGGTAATATTGTATCGTATTTGAAGCGGTTGCAACGTTATTTTGATGCAAATTCTGTACCGGAGACAAAGCAGGTCTCAGTGTTGTTGTCTGTTCTAGAAAAATATAGGTTTGGCGTGTTGTGTGATTTCGTGTCTCCAGATGTCATTCGCGGAGTTGGAAGTAGCCCTGAAAACGCATTATAATACAAACACACTAGTGATTGTGGAACAATTTAAATTTCAAGGGCGAGAGCAAAAAAGAAACGAGTCCATTGCTGAGTTTTCAGTCACCATTAAGCATTTGACGTAAACGTGCAATTTTGGCACATATTTTCCAGAGGAATTGCAAGATAGTTTGGTTAGTGGTCTACACTGTCAAAACATTCAGCAAAAGCTCATTGAAGCTGAGTATACATTGGTACAAGCATATGCATTGGCAACAACATTGGAACAAGCAAAAAAATAACAGAAACCTTTCCAGGCTCCTCAGTTGGTATCGGAGGAAGTGTGCAAAAGAAACAGCCTCCAGGAGTAGGGACCTCACAAAGTAGTTTTGGTCAGAGGGGAAGTTATCGCAGTGGCAGTAAGGAGCACATGGCAGCGACATATCCTTACACACAATATAAGTGTCGTAATTGTCATAAAGTGGGGCATTTGGCCAGGAAATGTCGGATGCAGAAGTCAACTGTGGTATGTGGAGTCAGGGAATACAAAACCGAGGAGCCGGCATTGGGGTACAGGATGAGTGATAACAACCGAAATTACATTCTCGAATTGTTTATCATGCAGCAGCACCAGTTGGCGGCCACCATGGTTTACCATAAATCGGTGATGATAGATGGCAGACCATTGGCAATGCAAGTGGATACAGGATCGACGGTTACTTTGGTGTCGAACAAAACATATCAAGCAAGTTGGCCAAACTGGCAGTTACGAAAATCGGACATCAAAATGTGAACGTATTTTGGGGACTACTTGCCAATGAAGGGGGGTTAGTGAACACGGAGGTGGTGTATAAGGAACAGAAGAAGCAACTGCCACAATTGGTGGTGGACTCTGGACAACAGCAACTTCCTTCATTACTAGGAAGGGATTGGCTTGGACATATCCACCTGGATTGGAACAGCATAAGTGTGGTGTCAGTGGACCAGGGGCTGAATGGAGCAGATAGAGAAGGGGAGGGGATAAAGGAGAGAGTGCTAAAAAGGATACTGTATAAGTATGCAGAAATATTAAACGGGGCCTTTGGGGAAATCAAAATGTTTGAGGCCAACTTTAAGCTGTACCAAATGCACTCAAAGAAAAAGTGGAGCAGGAGCTGCAGTACTTGAAACAGCAACAAATCCTGGAAAAGGTTACCAACAGTAATTGGGCAAGACCCCTGGTAGTGGTACCGAAGGCAAATGGCGAGGTAAGGTTGTGTGCTGATTTTGAGGCTACTGTAAACCCTAGGATAGAGCTAGCATGCTAACCACTTCCATGTATAGTTGATATTTTTGCATCTTTGGGGAATGGTGAGGTGTTTTGTGAGCTGGACTTGTCAAATGCTTACCAGTAAATGGTGGTGGAGAAAGAGTCACAAGAGTTGGTGGCAGTAAATACCCCTAGGGCATTCACAGGTTTCCACAGCTTGAATTCATATCATTAAAACATCTTTTGATATAATTTTCAGATTTTTTAAACTAGGGTTTTGGAGTAATTCACCTCTTTTATAAACCAAATTAATTTTTTTCTAATTAGGTAATAATTTTACAGAAATGCAATGCATCTTGCACAATGGAAAAAATATGGCTGAAATTGCCATACGGGTATTACCAATGGTGCCACTTATTGAAAATACCAAACAGTTTATGACTTCATTAAATAAATGGATTTCTTTAAATATTACTTCTAAGGTTAAATAATTTATTTTATAAAGCTTGAAAGATAGTTCAATCCAATAGCAATTGAATAGAAAAAATTAACCTCCTAGATGTTATCGTTTCAGAGGAACACGTAGAAAATTTTATGTTTGACATATATTTCCATGTGGGCACATTTTAAACAGAGTTTTGAGTAGCCATAACTTGGCAGAAATTTTTTTTTGGAAAAAAAATTATTTTGGTATGTTTCTTACTTGTAGTATTAGCAATACAAACATTTTTTTTCATTTCAAAAAATTGGAGATTTACAACTGACATTTTATTGGAAGCTGCCTGAATTGATATGGAATGGCCCTGCATATCACTGTGCGCAATCATGCCTTGTCATGTTTGATTACACAAAGTTTAACTCTCGTGTCTAATACTGTGGTGTTTATTTTCGTCCAGCATTACCACACTATGCGACATTACACTACGGTATTGGACATGTCAAAAGTCAAAATAATTTTACAATACTACGCTACAAACCGACAATATTTACATTATAAGTTACACACATCAAATACCCTACAATAAATATGATATTCCTGCTATAGCCAATTCACGGTTTCTTTACACATTTTGAATCAAATCTTTGAGAAACCACCCTATGTATGACGTGTTTGGTTGTTCCCTAAAAATGTCACGTATTACAAATATTTTATAATTGTGTTAATATAAAAGTAGGTAGGTAACTTATATTTAATTTAACTTTTACTAATATTCTGTTTATAAAATAATAATTTATTCAGGTAATTATCTAGTTTAGGGGCTTTTCTGAAAAACACAATAAAAAGGTAATTATCTAGTTTAGGGGCTTTTCTGAAAAACACAATAAAAATTTAAAATTATGATATATTTCTACTCTACTAATGATGCAGAACACGAATATACTAGGGGCATTAACGTCCGACTAATTTCGTAATATGTGCCCACCTAACCTAACAAAACCTAACCCCACGATGGGCGAATCACTATTTTACATTTTTAAACTAACCTAGGATTGTTGGGTTTTACACTAACCTATGATGTTAGGGTTTTAAACTAACCTAGGATAGTAGGGTTTTACACTAACCTAGGATGTTTGGGTTTTATACTAACCTAGGATGTTTGGGTTTTACACTAACCTAGGATGTTTGGGTTTTACACTAAAATACGAATGTAGGATTGCAGGGATTTAAAGGAACCGTAAAACACACCAAAAGAATGTAAATTGACTCACCTAGGTAGGGGGCTGGTATAATTCCTCTGACGTTAATAGACACAAACAAACATATTTCGCAAGTTTTTTTTAATATGTTCTACTTATTTTAACACTACGGCCGCTTCAATATCAACTAGGTAAGCTATGCTGAATTCATTAAAACAACTTTTGTTGGCATAAAACGTTTCGTTCATAAACGTAAACAAACTGTCAGAAACAGTCATCTCACAAACTTGTTCAATTTTTTAAAATATGTTGCACTTATTTTAAAGCGATGCCCCTAGTATATTCGTGTTCTGCATCATTAGTAGAGTAGAAATATATCATAATTTTAAATTTTTATTGTGTTTTTCAGAAAAGCCCCTAAACTAGATAATTACCTTTATTCATTAATAATTAATATGAATAGGCCCCAATTAAAGGGAGAAAAAAGGTGTTGGTAATGGCTAGTCAGAAATAGTTCTTATGGAAAAAAAATTACACTGAGTGAGCACAAATTAGGTGCAGTGTCCCATTTGTGTAATTTTCTACAGTGTAATTTTTTTGTGTCATTTTCTGAGGCGGAAGAATAGCCTGAAAGCAGGACTTTAGCAGGGCTTCAGAAAATTCTGAAGTAACTGTGAACAGCCTACATAAAATCTAACAGTGAAAATCAGAGCTATTCTTATAAGTATCCCACATAAGATTACACACAAACATTACTACAAACAGGTGCGAGAGCTAGAGAAGGTGCAAAGAAGGGCAGCAAGATGGGTGAAGGGTAGGTGGAGAAGACAGGGGCAGGATGGTGAGGACGAAGGGAACTATAGGCCATCAGTGATGATGAAAGAAATGGGGTGGAGCTCATTGAAGGACAGGAGGAAAGTTGAAAGGCTGGTCAGGATGTACAGAGTGGTAAATGGAGAGGGAGGATGGGGAAGTTTTTTCTGCCAGCTAAGTAAACGCGTGTTTAGAGGGAGAGGAAACAACAGCGAGAAGCTTCAGAGGGTGTGGACGAGAACGGAGCGGGATAGGCAGTCAATGCTTGTGAGGTCTGTGAGGGAGTGAAATGGGTAATTATTAAGTTATGGGGCTTTTCTGTAAAAAATAAAAGTAATTAACTGAAAATGGTATATTTCCACTCTACTATTGATGCAGAACACGAATATACTAGGCGCATTAACATCCTACTAATTTCGTAATATGTGCCCACCTAACCTAACAACTTAACCCCATGATTGGTGAATTGCTATTTTACATTTTTAAACTCACCTAGGATTGTTGGGTTTTATAGTAACCTAGGTATTTTGGGTTTTACACTAACCTAGAATTGTAGGGTTTTACACTAACCTAAGATAGTAGGGTTTTACACTAACCTAGGATGTTTTGGTATTACACTAAAACTATGAATGTAGGATTGTAGGGATTTAAAGGAACCATAAAACACACCAAAAGAATGTAAATTGACTCACCGAGGTAGGGGGCTGATATAATTCCTCTGACGTTAATAGACGTAAAGAAACATATTTTGCAAGTTTTTTTTTAATATGTTCTACTTATTTTAACATTACTGTGTCTTGAATATGAACAAGGTAAGCTGTGCAGAACCCATTAATGCAACTTTTGTTGGTCTAGGACGTTTCGTTCAGAAACGTAAACAAACTGGCTATACTTTTCATTTTGCAATTTTGTTCAATTTTTTAAAATATGTTGTACCTATTTTAAAGCTACGCCCCTAGTATATTTGTGTTCTATGTGATTAGTAGAGTAAGAAATATATAATCATTTTGAATTTTTTTTTAGTTTTTTTTTAGAAAAGCCCCTAAACTTAATAATTACCAACATTATAAAATAGGCCTACATATTGCAGCGCAATGCACATATAGTTTACATAATTCTTCAACAGTATAAATTAAGCTGTTCAGTAGATTTTTGATGGATATAATTAGAGTAGATATATTTTATGGTGCCTGGAAGTTTATTGGAGGCCTAACTGAATCCCCTTGTACTTCTTTCATACACCTTGATTCTATGGTAATATACTGATTTTTTTATTTCTTCTTGTACGGAAATTGTGGATGTCAGAATTTTGTAGATCTATGTTATAATTAGTGATACATTTAAGCAGTTAAAGAAAAAAGATTGAGGCAAGGTGTAAGTGATGTGCTTATAGCAATTATGTGAGACATTATTTAAATGATAGAATTTAGGTTAACAAGGCACTAATGATGCACCAACCTCTATCCAACAATTATGTAATTATCGTATACACGTCCCAAAACCGAAAGCACGTCTTTTTAAATGCTTTTATTTATGTGAACAACTTTAATGTTCGACTTAATTTAATCTAGGGTAAAACGCCGGCATACCTTCAGCGATGAACTGCAACTCTTCACTCTGACACTTAACACTATTTTGCACGAAACTATAAACACTTCACTCGTAATGTACACTAAGTTCTAAAACTCACAATTTACAGAAAAAATATGTGCTTTTTTCTTAATTTTAAGTACACTTTTCTCACACGAACATTACACACACCATCGTTATACGGAAAAATACTTTTTTTCTGCTACGTTATGACTTTTGGACCAAATGCCCAACAAGGATTACAGATAAATCACTCAATTCCCACGCAAAACAGTCCCACGCTCAAATAATAAGAACTCACATCGCTATGCGCCATGTGCGTGGCATACATAGAAAGCATGAGTTTCAGAAATTTAATTTAGTTTCGCCGGCATAATACCGAGTTCTGTTATATGAGGTTAAGTCTGTGTAAACATAGCAACCTGAAAGAATCTTCTTTTTCCTCCAGTTCAAATGAAGGAAAAAAATTTAAATCACTACGAAACCATGGATACAATAACACAAGTGACAGAGCGAATGTTAGAATTACCTTTAAATAAAAAACATTGTTTCTAATGTTTTAAAGAAATATATTTACTTATTATGAAAACATTCCTGTTTGCTATATTTTAATTCTTCCGTTATTTTTTTTTAACTCTGCTAAAATTCTAAACTTGGCCTAATTCTATTTTATACATTTGGTGTGTGAGTGACGGTTATTTGTTTACTGTTGAGTTGTAAGTGAATTACATATTTTTAAACACCCTGATACCGCCGCCGCCGCCAAGCCCTCATACGCCAACGAATAGCATTGGTGTCGTGAGACCGGGAGCTTAGACTCCCAAAACTGGTGTTTGTAACTCCCGAGGCAGCCCATGGAGCATGTTTCAACGATTGGTCGTGTAGTGATATACATGTGCTGAAGGCGCTTAGTCATTAAAGTTTTATTATATTAAATTAATAACTTAATAAAACAGACGTTGTCCGGCTCGAGCATTGGCTTGCCTGCTATTAGCAGTCATATGTCTTTTAATGTAAAAAGTTAATGTAACAGTCATATTTTAATTAATCGATCGGAGTGAATCAGTATAGTTTATTCAGGGTTATATGTATTTATTCAGTGTCATAATTATCAAATGTACCTGTCCATGAGTGTAAATTGCACCAGTGTCATTAATTATCCAGAGCTTAATAATTTAATCATTATTACTTATTGGTTCAGTGCATCTAATCAGTATTTATTTATATAACATTTATCGTGTTTTAAAGACAGTCATCACATACCCAGCCAGCCAGGGACATGTGACATTATTAAGATGGCAATACAGTGGCTGCTGCGATACTAATATTTAATATTAATATAACACTGATTTATTGTGTATTTGTGCAAGGGTAATTGTGTTTTATTATGAAAGTTGTATAGGGTAATTGTGTTTGATTATGTTAATTTAAGGTATATCAGTTTCTTACATCTCATTAGCATTTTTAAGACACATTTATGTTTCTTCTTTCCACCGCTTGCTGTCGGCCGCACTTAGGTAGCGGGAGCTGGCGCAGTTCTCAGTCTAGTACGCTTGATCACTTCAATGCGGGCGGACGTGGTAAGTCTCTCGTTTCACAAGAACCTCGATACCAGCCTCTGAGGCTGCAACATCACTCAGTAATCTCATCATCACATCATCCACGAAATAACTTGTATTTTATATTACATCGCAACGAGGGGAAAGCAGTGTCACGCGCCTTAATTTACTGTACGCCGTTAGTGTGTTACCTTGTACGATCACGCGGTCACCACATGTCTGTCTCGGTTAAAGTGTTCAATAAAATAATCATCTTTCAATAACCAATAGTGCATTCATTAAACCAGGCGTGCGCAGCGGCCATACAGCTCGCATTTTCATATTATCTGACGTGTGTATCTCGAGTCCCCCCAGGGTGAGTAACCACGACCCGATCTCATTGCTCAACAATGAGCTGGCGCCCGGCACTTTCACAGCTCGAGGGACACAACGCGCCCAACCGTCCCCCTTCGACAAGGGGCGTACCGAACGCACGTCAACCCAGACACATACTCAAATCATTGGGTCGGCAGTTGGGCGCTGTGTAGCTGTAGTTTGTTGGGCATGAGTCCCAAATTAAGGCTGTTAATTGGTGTTGCCTATTATAAGCAAAATTTACATATTCGTGTTTTCGACTACCCGGCTGAAGTGAATGTGAGTGTTGTAGTGCCTATGTAACATGTTGATCTGCTGTATGCAAGTGTGCTAATTAATTTCGCATGTAATGAGTAGGTGAGACCATAGTCTCCCAGGCAGGCCACGGGGAAAGATTCATAGTTTCCTCGTTTAGTGATATAGAAAAATCATACTTAGTATACGAGAGCTAGGGGGGCCCTTGGTACTGGACTCTTTTCAGAATCCGGTCAAAACAGAGCACCCGCCCCCTCCAACCCTTTCCAAACAGAGTCAAGCAGAATCCTCTTCTTCCCGACCTGAAACAGACAATCAAGTCGTTGCATCACTATACGTAGTTAGTATTAAGTGTAGTATATATATACTTTCTTTACTTATTTATTTTATTAATGCTTTGTTTTATTTATAAATTTTTTATTATTAAAAAAAATGTTTATTATAAATTTGTTTAGTTTTATTTTATTAATTTGTTTGGTTAGCCCTAGGGCCCCTACCTCAACAGACATGTGTCTCTCGATCTGGAAAACTAGTGGTAGTTTGGGCTATATGCCACATTTCCCGAATTACCACATAACCAACCTGTCCGGGGCGCCCTTTGTGACATGTACAGTGTAAATATTGGCATTTTGGTTTAGTGTAGAGAGTAACTAAGGTGTTATCTCTAGTCCTGTGTGCGGACGACTGAAGTGTCTCGGCTAGAGCCATGTAGTTTTATTAAATGTGATAAATTCCATCCCGGACTGATCAGAGAATTCCAGGGTGAAAAGGTGTGTGTGATGTGTTAGATTGACGTTTTACTGCAGTTTGGGGCAGTTTATTATGGGTTGTTTTAATTCACTATATTTTATTTGTTTATTAGAGTTAATTTTGTTTAAATATTAATTAATTATAATTTAGTGTTGTCCTAACTATTTGTTTGTTTAATTAGGTCAAGTGGCGAGTGCTATGAGCAGCAGCATCTGCTTCTCCTGTCGTGTTGTCATGTCTTTTGCCTGTGTGATTATGGGCCTAAAGTGGCCCATTAAGGTGGTGAATTGTGTTTCTCGCAGAAAAGGGGCCAGTTCGTGCATTTCTGCTAATTTGGCCGTATTTTCTGTTGCGTTTTTTTCCCTTCTCCTGTTTTGTTGTGGTTTTTCCCTTTGCTGTTGTGTGGGTGCTTATTCCCTGTGTGTTTTCCTGTTCAGTGTGCCTTTTTTGTGATTGAAGGAGAGGGAGTGCATCCCTTGACTGAATGTTTGTAAGAGTGTTTTCCTGGATTTCCTGCCTAGTGCCTTATGTTTGTTTGGTGGGTTTAAGTCCCATCCTTTGTTTGTGTGCCTCTATGTTCTTATGGATCGCTTAGCACTGTGTCCATACAGTCGAGTGTCCTATTTTCTTGCAAAGTGTACATTCCCACTTTGATTTGTCTTGTTATTTTAAAGATCAATCTGCCTAAGTGTGTGGACCCTTACACAGAGCACATATTGGTTTAAGTATACAGTATTTCTGAGTATGGCCCAGTGCACAAAACGACCTGCACTACACCACATCTTTGAAACGGTGTTTATACAGTTCTATGTGAACTGATGTGTAATGTAGTGTGGGTATTTTCAATTTGTCGAATTTGTCGTGTTCGTGTACTACAGCCCCATATTGTTAAGTGTGGTATTCATTTGATGACTTTTGTAAATGGTATTTTCCTTTTCTCAGCATGTGTGTAATAAGGTATATAATTGACGTGAACCATGCGTCCACAAGCTTCTTGTGCACATTCTGACCACCACAGTCAGATCAACTGCACCAGCTACACTGGGCCGCACCAACCATGTCAGGCCAAGAGTGCATAGTGCAGGTTGGCAAGAACAGAACTTGCACCTTCTTTCCAACAGGTATTACGTGACTCAAGAGACCTTCCTACTATTTATTACAATAGGTAACTTTTTTAATAAATCTGTAGGCGATCCGAAACTTTGTCTACCCCAAAGCCACAGCCGGAGGCTGCATGGGCCATTGGTCGTTACGTCGTAGCAGCTCGCACCGCGACATAAGATGTAACTCACCGCCAAGTGGCATCAACTGGGCTGTATGCAGAAGTTGAAGTGCTAAGTGCCCCCAATGTTGCAAATAGTGCGCAGCATTTTTTTTAAACACATCAAACAATTTAATATTTATTTATAAAAGACAAATTATGTTTTCATAAAGGGAGATTACATATAAAGGCCTCCATCACAGTGACATTCCTTTAGTGTGGTGACACTCCCCATTAACTTAACAACATCAACCTTAACATACATTTGTTAACCCACAGGGGTGTCACTGGTGTGTTTTATTTAATTAACTAAATTTTTCACCATTGCAATCATGTCACATGTCCTTACATCATGTTTTTACCATTCGGCATTTGACGTCGATTCTCGTCACTTGTGATGCAAGCCGACGCCATTCGGCAGTTCGTCTCAGCACTAACAGACTTGCAGCATGGTCGTCATTTCCACGAGCCTTCTCGGTACCATCATTCAGGCTGATATCACTTTGTTACAATAGGAACTTAATTAACTAAGAAATTTGATTAATTTTATTTATTTTAAGTAGCAAGGACAGAACCACCCACACTCTCACCATGCTTATTTTCACACAAACATCACCGGCAGGCAGTAAGATTGGGTCCATTTTCAATCATTATTCAAGTGTAATTGAGCACAGTTAGTAAACAACTTTAGAAAGTTCAATGAGTGTTGATTCATTGTCCTCCGAGACACGTAGGATGCTACATCCTTTGTAGTACCCCACCCACAAATTTTTCTAATTTATTTCAGCCTTACGAGATAGCCTACAGTCCCATTGTAAGGTGTAAATAGTGTAATAAGTGACCGACAACAACATCTACAGACTGACGGAGGCACCAAGGGCCTCCTGGGCCATCGACCGAACGACCCACATCACTAACTCTCCGCTGAGTTATGGCATCTGGCAATTCTACACTCAACCAGCCCTGGCTCATTTCGAGCACGTCAAAGATTGCTTTCCCAACTTGGGGCAACGTTTCACTAAGCCATTATTTTCCTACACCAAATATGGCTTTCCCAACTAAGAGCAGAAGGAAGAACAAAACAGGAGTACAAATGCGGCGAAATCACCATGTTACAAAACATAATCACCATTTAATCAAAATGAATATTCCCGCATTCACAAACCATGTGGCTTGTCCAGAGTGCTATAGGCCACTCTTGTGCAGAGGACACTCGAAAGTATTTGGCCAGCTCAGAAACAGCTAAAAAAAAAAAATTCATTTACACGCTAAGTCATTTTCACACAAGTAACAATAAACTACATTTAAGAGTGTTATGCAGTGTAACTGTATAATGTCCAAATCTAAAAGGTCATATAATCTTTATGTACATCGCACAACATGCGCTAGAACGGAGATCAATTAAAACATGCTACACGAACGTGGCTGTGTTGACAGAGAACCCATGTGGCAGTTCTAAGGTCAAAAAAGGAGTGCATTGTTTATATTATACGTATCCTGTAAATTATAAAACTTTTCAGACACTTGTTAAATGAATATGAAGTTATCAAGAAAAATGTGCAAAGAATGTGGGCAAAATTAATTTTACAGTGCACCATGTATATCTTATGAAACACGTAAAACATTAATAATCAAAAGTCGTATATTCAGTGTTCAGATTTGTTTGAACTCGGCACAACACGTCCATTTTATAAGTGTTCTAAGGGATTTATAACCATAATATGTACATTTGCGTAACAAGGAAATTCCTTGGAAGCAATCAGCATCAAAATTCACGTAATAATTGTGTGATAATAAGTCATCACGTCATTATTTCACGAAGCATGCAAGACTTGCTACTAGTATTTATATCAACAAGAAACATTTAAACAGATATATACAGTCAATACTGACCACAGAAAATAACCGGCAAGAAGGGAAATGTGTTCAGCAGCCCTCCCACTAAAATTTAATTTAAACAAAATTTTAGCACAAAACGTGAAAACTCAGTTGCGTGGCAAACCGCCATTTTTGCGCACCAAATAAATTAGGCAGCTAGAAGCGCCACCATTGCTGGGCAGGAAGCGAATACAATCCCACACACATTCCTGAGCACGGGGGTCGGGTCGTAGTGATGCATCGCCCGGGCACGCGCGAGTGAAGCAGCCAGCACCCCCAAACCCCTCAGAGGTAATATGACACTCTCTTCTCACCATGGGCGTGTATATATCGGGCCAGAAATTGCGGCTTCAACAACACCTGTCACCATGACTGCTGCATCGAGCCACGTGGCCGAACCGGAGCTGGGTGCTTACAAATTAAATTGGTGCACTAGCAACAGAAAATTAAGAACTCTATGCCTGAAGTGCGTGCATTCATTAAAAGAACTTGACGTGGTCAAACAATGGCTCGGAGAAATACTCGTCCTTAGTTGGAAAAGCAAACTTGATGCGTAGTGTTACCAGAGCTTATGATGTAGGAAATATGTGCCCGGTGCCACGTGGTGAGCTGACGAAATGTGGGTCGTTTCGGTCGTCAGTCTAGGGGGCTCTGGTTAACACTCCATCACATATGATGTCGAGACTGTAGGCTGCCTCGCACGCCTTAATTAAATTACAAATGAAACACTTACGATAATTGTGTAGTTATTTATTCCTAGCGACTCCTCAATGAACACACACAACTTTAGTACAAAATGTGGCCTTAACGGCCCTTAAATGGCGAAAACAAGGCTTTATAATGTGAAACGTGATTGCGTGAAAACTCTCCGATGAGGGTAACGTTGCCCACCCCTTGGCACTATAACAAGTAAAATAAATGATCCTATTCATGAAGTGAAGTTTATTGCAGTGAGTATGAGTTCAGCTTAAGATGTCGCCACCGAGGGCCTTTGCGGAGCGAGAGACTTACACATCTTTATGCGTTCAAGTGCTGAGGAGAACTGGGAGGAAGCCTGGGCCGGCTTCCGCTACCTGAGTGCAACCGATGCCAAACGGTGAATCGACGAAGCACAATATGCACTAAAAAATGATTATGAAATGGAAGTGACATGAATTAAATTAACCTAAGACAACATAATTTTTCCTTATACAAATATACAATAAAAATGTTTATATTAATCCTAAATGTTTCCATTGTACCAGCCACAGTATTGCCACGTGTACAATGTCAAATGTCCCTGGCTGTGGCTGTGTCGACTGTCTTTCATGATGACAATTATGATATTAATTATATACACTGATACAATTAATAACACTAAAAATATACCCTGATGCAATTATGATCACTGATGCAATTAATAACACTGATACAATTAGATACCCTGATTGAATTATGAACACTGATTCAATTAATAACACTGATGCAATTAAATACCCTGATTGAATACACTGATGCTATTATGAACACTGCTGCAATTATTAACACTGAAGCAATTATGAAAACTCTCACTCGTGCCCACAAGCCCGTCGGTGTGATGGGACTGGTGTAGTGGACACGACTGCAGTAATTAGAGTGGGCACAAAGGAGCTCGTGAACGCGTGGTTAATGTCAAACTGAATCCATTTCGTGTTTTTGAATGTCTGTACAGGGATATAACGAACGCGAGGCGACTCGCAGAAGACATTAAAAGGAATAATAGGTAACGAATAGGGAACGCCTGGAGCAGTGCCTCTGATGGCTAATGAGTACCATTATGCACCAAGTGCAACTAACTGCGAACGGTTTGAGGCAAAATCGGCCTCTTGGACAGACTTGCATGCCAGTGTACACCTGTTCAACGAACAGAACAATTTTAGGAATATACACAGCGAACAGAATAATTTTTTGACAATACACTATTAACTCATTTTCGCAACCGATGAAGCGATAAGCAAATCTTATGTGTAGGACGTAGACATGGGACAATACCNCGAATAGGGAACGCCTGGAGCAGTGCCTCTGATGGCTAATGAGTACCATTATGCACCAAGTGCAACTAACTGCGAAAGGTTTGAGGCAAAATCGGCCTCTTGGACAGACTTGCATGCCAGTGTACACCTGTTCAACGAACAGAACAATTTTAGGAATATACACAGCGAACAGAATAATTTTTTGACAATAAACTATTAACTCATTTTCGCAACCGATGAAGCGATAAGCAAATCTTATGTGTAGGACGTAGACATGGGACAATACCNAACTATTAACTCATTTTCGCAACCGATGAAGCGATAAGCAAATCTTATGTGTAGGACGTAGACATGGGACAATACCATGCACAATTTGCCACAGAGATTACCATGCCAAGAGCCTCACAGGTTTATAGCACGAAACCACAGATAACCACAGCCGAATTCTGTGTGACAAATTTAAACAAACAGTGCTACCAACCACACAGGACATGGTTAACCACATCTCGGGATGTTTCCGGTGCGAACAATGCGCGAAAATACTGCGAGTGACAGTACCATACCACTTCACTGAGGACAGTTTAAATACCAGCCATCCACCCAGTCCGCTAGCACATTCAATGGGCGTGGATGGATCAGCAGCACCATGGGGAAACCCATTGGTGCCACACACCACCCCTGGCTTCTTGTGGCCTCTGCCACACCATGTTGCAAGGACTTGAAGCATCTCAGATTTTTCTTGGCCATTTGTCGCACTCCTGCCATCCCTACCTTTCAGCAGAGGGATCCATTCTTCTCCTTCCCTTATCATCTTATCATACCGAAACCATTTCCCCCATTCCTTGCCTTTTCCTTTTTCCACCATGTTCCCTAAAAATACATGCTTTGCAAGTTTGATCATACTTTCAAGCTCCCTTCCTATTTGTATCATCAATTCCTTAACTTTTGTCATCCCTTCATTTCTCTACTTGCCATGTAATTTTCTACAGTTCCCCTTCATTTTTTAATACCCTGGTGGATTTCTCTCCTACTATAATCTTTTCTTCGGAAAAAAATTCTCCAACATAACCTATATTATTGTTCTAAATTCTTCCCATAATCCTTCTGCTCTTTCCTCCATAGACCAATTTTCAAACCTATAGCTCAGAAAGATTTCTGCCCCATCTTGTCTCCCCATACTGCCACACTAACCTATCTGCTGTTTGCTTTTCCCTCATCCTGCCAAGCTCAATTTCCACAACAGGAATATCAATATCGCTTATGCCTGTTGGAGGAAACTAATTTTGTATTTGGCAGTATAAACCGTGAGCTATGCTCTGATTGGTTAATGTCTAGAGCCCTCAGCCAATAATAAACATTCTCTAATAGCTATTGTTCATCTCGTGTGTGTTGTTGTTGTTGTGGTTAAAGTTCGTTAAATAAAACTTACATTTCTCGATCTGCTGCGTGTTCTTTGTGTTAATAATTCAACAGGTTATGGGCCCAGATGCACCAGTAACTCACACAAGTAAAAGTAAAACATATTTCAAGTAAAAAACATCGAAATGGGTGAGTACGAACATTTTATCAACAACACCGAGAAGTTGACCGATTGTGCTTCATTTCCTCTCTGGAAGTTCGAGATAAACATCTTATTTGAATCAAAAGGCCTCATTGATATTGTTGAAGGTAAAAATAAGCTACAAGACGTTGCAAATGACAAAACGAAACAAGAGTGGAAACAGAAAGATGCCAAAGCCCGTCAGGCCATTGTAGGTACTTTGGACAAGAAACATCGATCCCATCTTCTTTCTTGTTCTACGTCTCATGAAATGTACACTAAAATATGTAATATATTTTAACGTGACACAGAACATCAGAAAAACGCGACTTACGAACAATTTTTTGCCTATAAATTTGATAGCAGTAAGGACATGGCTGTAAACTTAAGTAGCCTAGAAAATATTCGTTTTCGTCTCAATTCCCTTTCAAAAGACAAGATTGACGACGAAATGTTAATGGCTAAGATAATGTCGTGTCTTCCTTCAAATTATGACACGTTCATAACATCGTGGAATTCAACCCCTAAAACTGAAAAAACTCTCGAAAATCTGACGGCAAGACTTCTAAATGAAGAATCACGAAAATCAGAGAGTAACGCCACAGCCCCCGCTGCTTTATAAGGTGGAACAAAACACTCTACTCGTCCTTGGCATAATTTCAACAAAGGGCAAAACCGCCAGGACGATTTTCCTCGTAAAAATTACTCTCGCTTTAATTATGGGTGTAAAATATGTAAAAAGAAAAATCATGAAACCAAAGATTGCTTCTTTCGTGATAAAAATCGCGGTAAAAATCATGACAAAAACCAAGCAGCATTTTTAGCTGAAGACAAGTCAAATTCAACCAAGCAGAATGTTACTACCTTTGTGGTCGACAGTGGCGCAAGCGTTCATATGATCAAAAATGATGAACTGCTGACCCAAAAGC
>NQII01000080.1:98961-210316 GCA_002778355.1 Clitarchus hookeri | reverse complement strand
CAAGCAGCATTTTTAGCTGAAGACAAGTCAAATTCAACCAAGCAGAATGTTACTACCTTTGTGGTCGACAGTGGCGCAAGCGTTCATATGATCAAAAATGATGAACTGCTGACCCAAAAGCGTCCTAATGACACAGAAATCACAGTTGCTAAGGGCAACAGCACAATTCGCACTGTTAGTGTTGGAAAAATTTGAAACCCCGGAATGCAAACTAAGCAACGTTCTGTATGTGCCAGATCTTTCTAAAAATCTTCTCTCAGTCAATGCAATTACCAAAAGAGATGNAGCAGCACAATTCGCACTGTTAGTGTTGGAAAATTTGAAACCCCGGAATGCAAACTAAGCAACGTTCTGTATGTGCCAGATCTTTCTAAAAATCTTCTCTCAGTCAATGCAATTACCAAAAGAGATGGTAAAGTTGTTTTTGAGGACAATAAAGTCGAAATTTATCAGGGTAAAGAACTTGTTTACACTGGAACCAAAAACGCTAGTGGACTCTTTGAAGTAAAAATGGGTTCTCAGCAAGAAGCCCTGATTGCCTCAAACAATAATAACGCTATGTGGCATAGAAAGCTCGGACACTTGGGACCAAAATATCCCAAGAAACTTGTGAAACTCTCACCTGGTGTAAAACTGACGGATGCTGACCTAAAACCACTTGAATCTTGTGAAGTCTGCCTCAAGGCTAAAGCTTGCCGCAAACCCTTCGGTTTCAATCGTGCACGTGCAACGAAACCTCTAATGTACTTTGTGTCAGTCATGGATGACTGGTCACATTTCTCAGCAACGTTTCTCCTGAGGAGGAAAGATGAAGTAAAACAGATATTGAAAAATTACATCACAAAAATTGAAAACAAATGGTCATCAAAAGTTGAAAAAATTCGCCTTGACAATGGTGGAGAGTATGTTTCAA
Organism: Clitarchus hookeri; assembly: GCA_002778355.1. Lineage (NCBI taxonomy): Eukaryota > Metazoa > Arthropoda > Insecta > Phasmatodea > Phasmatidae > Clitarchus > Clitarchus hookeri. The sequence continues at coordinate 209,403 of NQII01000080.1, read as the reverse complement.
AGGATTTCAAGGAGTATTGCGATGAAAAGGGTATCGAGTTAGATTATACTCCGCCGTATACACCTCAGCTCAATTCTCATGCTGAGAGACTTGGCAGGACTTTAATGGACAAAACCAGAGCATTACTTTTCGATTCTGGAATGGAAAAAGACATGTGGGGAGAAGCCCTTCTCACTGCAACATACTTACAAAACCGCAGCCCTACAAAAGCCATAAAACTAACACCTGCGGAACTTTGGTTCAATAAAAAACCTGACTTGTCTCGCCTCCAAATCTTTGGATCAGTTGCGTATTCCAAGGTACTCTCTCACACTAAGAAACTGGATCCGAAAGTTAAGAAATACATTCATGTGGGCTACACCAGCAACGCCTACAGATTGTGGAATCCCGAAAAACAACAAATCATTGCATCCAGAGATGTCTACTTCACTAACCAAGACGTAAAACAACCTGAAGAAATAAAAAAAACTGTGAGTCTTGACTTTGATGAAGATGAAGACATCAGCTCCACAAAAGACGATTCTCTCTCAGACAAAGACGACGACGAGGAGTATGAGGACGAAATCTCTCAAAAAGAAGAGGAAACCGAAGTCACAACTGATACTCCAAATACATCAGATGCATCGTCAGTTCAAGAGACCCAAAGGAGATCGAAGAGGACTAAGAAATTGCCAGACAAATTGAGCGATTATCACCTAAATCTGGACTCTTTAGAAGAACTCCAAGAAAGCACTCTCTTGTCATACAAAGAAGCTGTCTCGTGCAAAGAAAATCATTTTTGGCTTCAAGCTATTGAGGATGAGAAACAGTCCCTTGCAAAAAACGACACCTGGACTATCGTCGACCGGAAAGCTGCCGAAAAACAGAAAATTCTGACGAACAGATGGGTTTTTCGTATAAAAGACGACGGCAAATACAAAGCCCGACTGGTCGCAAGGGGTTGTGAGCAAACACTTGGCTACAACGAAGAGACCTACAGTCCTGTTGTAAGCAGTGATGCTTTGCGACTCATTCAAGCTTTGATCGCTCGAGAAAACCATCATATCACAAAAATCGACATAAAATCAGCATTCCTATACGGAAAAATTCTAAATCCTGTATACATGGAGATACCAGAAGGCTGGCAAAAACCTAAAAATAAAATTTGCCGACTGGAAAAAGCCCTCTACGGACTCCGTGAAGCTCCGCTTAGGTGGAACAAACGTTTCTCTGAATTTCTCATGAAAAGTGGACTAAAAGCTCTCAAAAATGAACCTTGCATTTTCAAAAACGCAGATTCAACCTTGCTTCTTGCCATCCACGTAGATGATGGAATTATCGCTTCTGACAGTGAAGATAAAATAACACAACTACTCGCTCAGCTGACTAAAGAATTCGAGATGACTGCTGTGAAAAATCCTGTAACTTTCCTTGGACTAGAAGTCACACATGAAAAAAACGGTCTAAAAATTTCACAAGCCGAGCATGTCAAGCAAGTGCTCAAGAAGTACAGCATGGAAAGTGCTAAACCCGCAACCACACCATTCGTCAAGCAAGCTACCAACGAAGATGGTAATTTGGTCACCGGTTTCCCATTCAGGGAGGCTGTTGGGAGTCTTTTGTACATCTCAACGAAAACTCGACCGGACTTGGCCTATGCTGTAGGTATGAGCAGTCGACGTGTGGAAAAGCCCACACAAGATGACCTCACCAACCTAAAAAGGACACTCAAATACCTAAAAGGCACTATCAATTAAGGCATTCGCTACTCGAAAGACTCTACTGATGAAATCATTGCCTATACACTGAGGCTGATGCGTCCACTATGGCTTTTGAGAAAAAGTACGTCAGGGTATATCATTTACTACGCCGGAGGTCGTATAAGTTGGAGTTCGAAGAAGCAGCCCATCGTCGCCACTTCAAGCACAGAAAGTGAATATATTGCAGCTGCTGAATGCTGTAAGGAAGTAGTGTACCTTAAAAGTCTCTTTGAAGAACTCACAGGAAAAACCATAACAGCTACGATTCATGTTGATAATCAAAGCGCTATAGGTTTGGCTAAAAAGGGTAATTTTAACAGAAAAAGTAAACACATTGACGTTCGCTTTCATTACATAAAAGAATTGATTGAAAATAAAATCATTCACATTGAATATATTCCAACAGGCAAGCAAATTGCAAATTTGCTAACCAAAGCATTGGGTCCAAATAAATTCCAAGATTTTAAAAAACAGATCATTGGATTGTAAGCTTAAAAAAAAAAATAAGCTTACCCTTGTATTGCCTTAAGTTAAGTTTAGTATTTTGTAATTTAAATCTTGATAGCTAAGATGTGATATTCGTATGAAATAATTTTTTCTTATCTACAAATGTTTGCATTTACAAATTTNAGGCAAGCAAATTGCAAATTTGCTAACCAAAGCATTGGGTCCAAATAAATTCCAAGATTTTAAAAAACAGATCATTGGATTGTAAGCTTAAAAAAAAATTTTTATTTGTGAATTTTATTTATGAATGTTAAGCTTACCCTTGTATTGCCTTAAGTTAAGTTTAGTATTTTGTAATTGAAATCTTGATAGCTAAGATGTGATATTCGTATGAAATAATTTTTTCTTATCTACAAATGTTTGCATTTACAAATTTTTGAAATATTGTGATTACAAAATTAAGAGGGTTGTGTTGGAGGAAACTAATTTTGTATTTGGCAGTATAAACCGTGAGCTATGCTCTGATTGGTTAATGTCTAGAGCCCTCAGCCAATAATAAACATTCTCTGTTAGCTATTGTTCATCTCGTGTGTGTTGTTGTTGTGGTTAAAGTTCGTTAAATAAAACTTACATTTCTCGATCTGCTGCGTGTTCTTTGTGTTAATAATTCAACAATGCCATCCAGTACTATTGCTCCAAATACAGCATTCCCAGATCTGAACAACACCACATCCTAGTACTGACCCAACAACCTCTTCATTCCACCTCGTAGGTGTTTCTACTACCTGGACCAACCCTGTGTTGACTAACTATGCTACCATTATTTGCATCATGCTGCCCATCCCTTTTGCGCCCTCCATCCATCTCACACCTGGCATATTCAGATCCCCAGCTATAAAAATCCACGACCTCTCCTTTAGTCTATCAATCCTGTCCTTGATATTCTCAATTCCCTGACATTCCTGTCTTGGTGGCTTATATGCTACCAGCAAGGTAATCCTCCTATTTCTACCCCCATTTAATTTAATTTTAATCACCAACATATCTTCACTAATCCATTATACAGACCCTTTCAGCCCCGCCCTAACACACAAAATTATTCCTTAATGCCTTGACGTGAACCATGTGTCCACGAGCTCCTTGTGACCACTCTGACTCCCGCAGTCACATCAACTGCACCAGCTACAACAGGATGCACCAACCACATCAGGTCAAGAGTGCGTAGTACAGGTCAACAAGAACAGAACTTGCACCTTCTTGCTGACAAGGATTACATAACTCAAGAGACTGCCTTATAACAAGAGGTCTTTTAATGATTGAGTACGCTATTCGAAATGGTGTTTACCCCAAAGCCACAGCCGGAGGCCGCACGGGCAATTGGTCGTTACATTGTAGCAGCCCGCCTCGACATACGACATGATGCACCATCAGGTGATGTCAACTAGCCTCTAGGCCGTAGTTGAAGTGATAAGTGCCCCAAAGTGTCACCAATAATGCGCAGCATTTTTACAAACACATCAAACAATGTCACCTCATTCACAGCTACAGTCAGGGGTATGTTTAATTGTATTAAGAGTAATCGAGCATGGCAACCCACACCCCTTTACCCAGGTGGACTCATCCATCCCTTCAGGAGACAGCCACCTGGCAACACTGTAACCAGTTAAATTCAAACACATCATAGGAAATCGAAATACAGACACTTTTCAAAATAAATGTATAAATGTATTTAATGTTCATTTTCCTTCACTATTCATATAATAAAGCACAGTGAATAAACCGCTTTACAAAGTTCAATGTGTGTTGATTTATTGTAGGTTGCTGCACCCTATGTGGTACCTCCCACAATTTTTCTTGCATATTTCAGGCGTACAAGATGACCTACAGGCTCATTATAAGGTGTAAATAGTAAGTACATAACATCATTTGCAAACTGATGGAGGCATCCAGGGTCCCATGTGCCACCGACCGAACGACCCACATCACTAACTCTCCACTAGGTCATGGCGTCGGGCTATCCAACACTCAACCAACCCTGGGTAACCTCGACCATGTCAAAGATGGCTTTCCCAACTAGGGTCCCAAATTTCACCAAGCCATTATTTTCCTACATCAAAGATGGCTTTCCCAACTAAGAGCAGAAGGAAGAACAAAACGTGAGTGCAATTGCGAAGAAATCACATAACCAAACATAAATACAGTAAAAACAACATAAATGTTCCCACATTCACGCTGCATATGGATTATTCAGTGTGCTATGGGCCCCTCTTGCGCAGAGGAGGACACACTAGCGTATTTTTAACCAGCTCAGAAACAGTGCGAAAAATCATGTTTACACACTAGTCGTTTTCACGCAAGTAACAACAAACTACATTTTAGAGTGTTATGAAGTGTAAATGTATCATGCCCAACTCTAAAAGGACATATAGGTATCTTTCTGTACATCGCACAGCACACACTAGAATGCAGATCAATAACAACATGCAGCATTCATGTGGCTGTGTTAACAGACAACACATTTGGTAATTCCCAGGTCAAATTACGAGTGCATTGTTTATAAATTACGCATCCCTTAAATTATAACACTTTTCAGAGACTTGTTATACGTAAATGTAATTATCAAACAAAATATGCAAAGAATGTAGGGAAAACCAATTCTTCAGTGCACCATATGTCTTACGAAACGCATAAAATATTAATATGCCAAAGTCGTATATTCACTGTTAAATTTCGTTCGTACTAGGCATGACACATAATTTTTAAAGTGTTCTAAAGGTTTTAATAACAGTGATATAAATATTTGTGTAACCAAGACATTCGTTGGAAGCAGGCAGTACCAAAATACATGTAATACTTGTATAAATAAGTAATCACATCATAATTTCACGAAGCATGCAAGACTTGCTATCAATATTTATATCAACACCCAACATTTAACGTAATATATACAGTCAGTATTCATTACAGAAAATAACCGACAAGAAGAGAAAAGTGCTCAGCAGCCCTCAACAACAAATTTAATTGAAACAAAATTTTTTGGACCAACAAAGTGAAATTTCAGTTTCGTGGTAAGCGCCTATTTTTGCGCAACAAACAAAGCAGGCATCCTCCAGCGCCGCCATTGTTGGGCAGGAAGCGAACAGCACCCCACCCACATTCCAGAACAGGGTAGTTGTAGTGACGCACCGCCCAGGCACACGCGAGTGTAGCGGCGACCACCCACCACTCCCTCAAAGGTACCAGGCCTATCTACTCTCTCCCCCAACAATGTGCAGGAGTGTAGAGAGTCGGCCTGGCATCCGCGGCGCAAAAAAAACACGTAACCATGATAACCGTGCCGAACCATGTGGCCGAATTGGGGCTGGGTACTTATAAATTAAATTGGTGCACTATCAACGGAAAATTACGAACTTTATGCCTGAAGTGCGTGCGTCTATTAACAGAACTGAATCCATTCCAAGATTCTTAATGTCCGTGCCGGGAAATAACAAACGCAAGACATTAAAATAAATAATAGCGAACGAATCGAGAATGCTTGGAGCAGTACCTCTGACGGCAAACGAGTTCCATTGTGCACTGAGTGAAACAGACCACGAGTGGGCCGAGGCAACATCGGCCTCGCGAACAGACGTGTATGCCAGTGTACACTCATACAACAACCAGAACAATTTTTGGCAAATTCACTATTGACTAATTTTCACAACTGACAATGCGAGAACAAATATTATTTGTAGGACTTGGGGACAGGACAATACCGTGCATAATTTGCCACAGAAATTACCATGTTGAGTGCATCACAGGAACAGAGCGAACAACACAGATAACCACGGCCGAATTCTGTATGACAAATGTTAACAAACAGTGCTACCAACCAAACGGGGCACGGTTAACCACATCTTGGGATGTTTCCAGTGCGAACAATGTGTGAAAGTACCGCGAGTGACAGTACTATACCCCCTCACTGAATGCAGTGAAATAACAGCCATCAACACAGCCCGCTAGTGCATTCAATGGGTGTGAACGTAGCAGCAGCACCATGGGGAAACCCATTGGTGCCACACACCACCCCTGGTTTGTGTGTCGTCTGCCACACCAGGTGACCAGGACAACAACACCAGCTGCTGTGGCACCTACAACAGGGACAGGCACGACACCAGTCCGATTCCAGTCGCTGCTTACCTTTGCGGGAAACACCAATGAGGACCCGCAGGCGTTCCTGAGCGACCGCACAGGACGATTGGGTAGGTCCATTGACCACTATGGTATATAATGGACCGAATTCTAAATTGCTAGTAGTGCTAGAACTTGAATTTCAAAAAAATTACGACTGCACGTGTCTCGCACACACCAAGCAATACAACACTAAGAAGTGCACAAAATAAAATGGCCACTCTGATGTAAGTCCACGGAGATACTAAAGAAGTTTATATAGTAAGGTAGCAGATGGCACAAGAGGACAGCTTCTGCCATCTGCGGGCTACTAAACAAAACACATGTGTGTGGGTCTCAGACCCAACCCATGCACTGTCGTGTTAAGTCCAGTGGCTTGACCAACCCTGTCACTCGAGTTTTTGTGTACACCTACTACAGGGGCAAGTATGATATGGCCTACATTCTCTATCACTGGGCAGACGCAGCATATTGTTTCATGCACTCCCTCACAACTAGTCTTTCCTCTCTGCCATTCCCCGAGCAGTTCGTGGCAGAGGTCGCTCAGAAAATAAGTCCCGTAGCTGCTGAACGACGCATTTTCTCCATAACTTGCCCAATCCCTGTGTCGTGCACAGCAGCACACTGCACACGTTGCCACGTCAGTTAACCTCATCACACTATCATACAAATAGAAAAATGTCTCATTTTCCTTGTCCCATTTTATTCTCACATCATTTGCACATGTTGGTAACCACTCGCCCATCTCTTACATCTTGCCAGGAAGCCTCATATCTCCTCAGGTCACTCGGCCTCTTGTACACAGCCAAGGTTACCAGAGAGCAGCTTTGGTTACATTCTTTAGTTAACAGTATCTTGTAGCATGGTTTCCTACCAAGTGCTTGCCGCTATTTGCAAAATGGCACTTCTGACCATTTCAACATGTTTTCACCAAGTCCTTCAATATGCCTCAGATTCGCTACACGTTACAGTGCACCATTTTTCACAGTACGGGGTTGGACTCCCACAAATTGATACTCACCGCGACTTACACTCTTCACTCTCGTGCCAGCTAGCTCAAAAATTAGTACGGGGTTCTCAGGGGTACATCAACCCGGGTGGCTGTGGGAGTACTGGTGACTACACATAAAAATGGTGTACACGTCCTACCAGTGTTGTTAGGGCCATACTGTATACCATTATAATTTGCATGATAAAGGACTCTGAGAAAACACTCAACAATCTCCTGGTATGAAAACAGGGACTTTAATGGTCCATAACATGAACAATTTACACTGGCATGGGGCTTAATTATAAAATTAAATTGTCACTCCTCAGTCCATCTACACTTATAAAACTGTCTTTTGTGAGGTGCTCAAGGATGCAAAAGTTATGATGCTTCTGATCTGCACCATATATCTACCATGTTGTAGCGCACACAAGCACAATGTGTATGTTGAAACAAATGGATGAGTCGGTTGCATTTGCAGGGCAAATGCAATGGGAAAAATGAAAAGGTTTTAACAAAAAAAATTAACTATTGGCAAATACATAGAGGTACAGCAAGAAAGTTGAATACCTCCATGCGACAATGTCTGCTCCTGGCCGTGGCTGCTCCAAGACAAAAGACATGGCAGCCTTAAGAAGGCTTGTGTCAGCAATTCTCCAGCCATTACCACACACACAAAATCTTTTGAATTAAAAAAAACACGAGCCATATTCTTTTAAAAATAATTAAACAATTACATCAGCAACAGTTCTTTCCTGCAATGTCCCTGAAACTACAAACAAACTGTAAACCACTGAAGGGTCCGAGGGTATGAGTTCCTGATGTCACAGCACGTCAAACACAATGGCCTCAGTCTGACAACCTGTCTATAGATTACTTACTTAAGTATGTATATTGCCCTATTCCTTTCTCAACACACCACTTACAATCTAAGGGGTTAATCTGCTTTTTCTTAACCCACTGACACATCACTCACTGTATACTCATTCCCGGGCCAACTGGATTATCTTGGAGTGCTGCCACTGGGCGTTATGACCAGGCTACTGGCCCAAACACCAGGGTACGGACAGATTTATACAGGTTGACTGGTAATGATTTTTTTTAAAGATTGATTTTAAAAGTGTTCACTTTGCCATGAACAGCTTATTCCATGGTTTCTACATGCAAACTGCACTCACTTTTTAATGTTTTATTTCTTTCAAACTTTAAGTTGCTTACCAGTGGTTTACCAACCACATTGTTTTCATGTGTCACAGATTCATCACATGGTGGTATTCTTATTACTTTCATGTAATCAAGTGAAAAGGGACTTGATCTATTGGATGCAAAATTAGGAATGTTTATTGGTATTGGTGGTAGCATGTGAGGTATGCATTCAGGAGGCCCTGGGTTTAAATCCAGGTGACTGCACAAGCTGTAGATTTCCAAGTGTTTTTCCATAATTTTTTTCAGATGAATGTCAGTGAAGTTCCCAAATTCACACCCAAAAAATTTTATGTCCCGTCATTGGCATTATGCTACTGGCCAAAAAAATAGTGCACTAGGTTTGGGATTGAGCCCATGGCCTTGGCAACTTTTTCCTTTCATACATTTTTTAACTATTTAAACACCTTTTTAAAATAAATATTGCCACGTAACTAATAAACACAGTGTGTATATTTCACCTCACTCAGGAGTAAACGTTTAAGGCTAAAATAAAATATATTTGTTGACTATTATTCTAAATGAGAGGACTTCCAAAAGTGCTCACTTTAATGTGAGTAGCCTATAAGACATGTTAGTGCAAGACGAAATGTACATGATTATAAATGTTCAGGTATTTTTCATTAATGAGACTTAGTAGTTCAGGTATCTGTCTGTTACTACATACACAAAACCAAATTTCACTTTACACACAATATTCTCTTACACGGCTATAGGTGACTGGTCAAAACCCTTGTGATCTGAAAGCAAGTAAAGTAGGGCAAAATTGACTCAAATTTGCAAAGAGAAGTAATGCTTTTGTGTTGCACAGATATTCCCTAAACATTTGCTACAACTGCATTAGTGTTGTACAAAATATAGGATCACCTTTTTTTATAAGTATTCATGCACAGTTGTCAAGTCAGCTTTCCACCACAGCAATATGGGTTCAATCACCAGCATATCCAAATATGGACACTTAACATGTGGGAAATATGATGAGGGCTGCTGAAGGCCAGTGGGTTTTGTTGTTGGGGTACTTTTTATTTCCCCTATCTCACATCATCCACTGTCCGGGTCAGCCGGAAATAACAGGGGAGTTCCTCAGGCAGAGTAGATGACATCACTTTATGTTGGCCTCACATCTCATTCGTTCTTACACTGCCTTTGAAATATGAACATGCAATACATGTTTTTTTTACTTTTGTAAGGTATTGGTGGTGAACGAATAACATGACAACTGAACTGTTGCATCAATTTCTTCCATATTACCATATATAACAGAACCCTTTTAAGGAAATTTCAGTTATGAAGCTTTCCTGCCTGATCTACAGAGACAAATTGTGACACCTGAGACGCCCTTCATCTTTTGATATCCCAGTTTCCCGGTTTTTTGCCTGAATATCAATGTGATGATTTTCTACGTCTGCCGTTCACAGAGGTTTTTCGTCTGTGAAAAATTAATTTCCTACCTTTTGAACTGCATCTGAAACCAGTACTTTTGATCAATGCAGTACCATTTGAGATGGTAGGATCTAGCTGTAGCCGCTCTGTCTTTTTTTCTACTCGTAACGATTCTTGTGCAGAATAATGACGCTCTAATACAAGCGAAAGGCGGATTTCAAAATCTGCATCACTCTGCTGATCTCCAATTGGCTAGTTTATAGTTAAATAAGCTTGAATTGCACGGTAAATATTACTCCAAGTCTCATTCTTCAATCTGGAAGAATTTGGTAAAGGAATTAAAAAAATTACAGTTAAAGTCCAAACCCACGTGAAAGGCTGGTATGCTAGTACATTTTTACCAACAGTTGCACAAAATGTCAACAGGGTGGATTCAGCAATTGTCAAAAGATGCAGTTGCAAAAATGCTGCAAGAAGCAGGCAAGGAGGTACTTAAAACTGACAGAATCCAGGAATTGCACGTGAATGCCACCAGGGTGCTTGTAAGGAAGGATGTGATGGAGGCCGTACAACACAAAATGAGTGACTCCCAGTCCCATATTAAAACCGATAAATAAATTATCAGCTGAATTTGTTAAAAGTTTACAGTCGCTTACGTTGACTCATTTATGAGCTGTTTTGAATTTTTTTAAATCTTAATAAGCAGTTTATGTTAAATGTTTGTTCCAAGCAAGTATTGTATGATGCGGTTTCATTTAAAATTCCGTAGCAATTTTGTTCCATTTTTGTTGAGCCAGAGAGGAAAATTGGGATATTGCGCATGTCGCCAACTATTTGTGATAGTGTTGTACCAGAAGTTAAGTCAGACAGTGCTCGCAAGGGTTGTTGCTTTTTTAAGTCAGGAGTAACATCTAGTTCCAGTGAAGACGTTCAATACCAAGTTCATCAGGTTGGTGTAGGTCAGGAACACTGCTTGTGTACGGTAGGTCAGGGACTACCAAGAAGCGCCGTTGCGTCAGGTGGCGCAATAGAGCAGTCTTCACATGTTCCATCCCATAAAAATACTTCATGTCAAACATTTGGTAGTGTGGGGTGCAGTGAGAGAGGAGAAGGGGATTTGAATTTTGAGTTGGATGATTTACGCACTGAGAGCATGGAGAAAAATGTTTACCAGAGAAAACCCCTGAAGAATAGTGTGTTTCTTTTGTGACAAGCAAGGACATTAAAAGTTGCAATGTCCTCAGCAGGTAAAAACTGTACATGAAAGTGGCACAAATAATTTGCAGTCTCAAAGGAAAAGACAGTCTACTTTATGTACTCTTATTAATTGAAAACAAAATCCAAGCTACAGCTTTATTGGATTCTAGTGTGTCGTGTTCTTTAATTAGTCAATAATTTTGAATTACTTGGTAAGGATCTTGTCTATGGGATTTATCCGAGTAAGGAAAGATGAAGCAGTTAGATTCTCGTTAGCTGACGGGGGAATGGTGTATTCACGATGTCATGCCATGTTTAAAATTAAAATTGGAAATTTTTCCTGGAAGGTGACATTTTGCATGTTACCTAATTTTTCTAATAAAATTTTGTTAGGTATTGAGTTTTTGGGACAGAAGCGAGCTACAGTAGATGTTCATAATAAAGTCTTAGTGTTTGGTTTTAAACCAGATCAGCCGTGTGAGTTAATGACCAAAGGTCTTAGGCATCACCTTGCGTGAGCTTATGTGGATCTAACGGAGGAAGAGGAACAAATTATTGAAGCTTTGAAGGTTTTTCAGACAGGTATGCACTGTGATTGGGACTACGTGCTTTATCATTAAATATTTTATAACTGAAATTGTTTGATGAAACTACTGTCGTCAATGTCATGTATTGAGTTGACTCTTTTATTGTAGCATGAGAGACTGGCATTTTTCTCTGTTCTTTTTATTTATTTGTGTCTCATGTTTATCTAGTGTACTTGTATTATGTTTATATGGGTATTATTTAACGTTTTCACTGGTTTAAGTGTAGGGAATAGGTGTTCGGAGCATGAGTGTCCCGTGGTGCATATTTTGGTTGTTTTGCAGAGCTGCTGTGAAGTTGCTTGAACGTGGTTGGTTTGCTCATACTGCTGATGATTTGGAACTGTGAGGGCAAGATGGCGTCTCGAGCTGGCTGGAGCCTTTTTCTGCTGAGCACTACTGCGGTAGGGTCATGGGGGATGCTGCAGACATATGGAGCCTTGCCGGGACTGGCCATTTTGGCTGAACCCCAAACTCTTGGCATCTGTCCTCCTCCGAAGTCAGCGCTTCAGGGGCGGAGGATGAGACGCAAGCATCTTTTGATGTTCTCGTTTCACTAGTTTTTTGCCTGAATATAAACGTGAATTTGTACGCCTGCTTGTCATGAGCTTTTTCGTCCGTGGAAAATAATTTCCTACCTTTTGAACTGCATCTGAAACCAGCACTGTTGATCCATGCTGAAACTATAGCAGCAAATGACGTGCTATGTGAATGTGGTGAAATGAGTCCGCCACCGACCAGCAATTCAGCAGCGCTCCTGCCTCACAGGAAGCATAGCTCTCTACTGCCGGCACACGCCGAGTCTCACACTCCAGTGCTACTAATGGCATGTCACGAGCAGTAGGCTGTGTTGCCGAAGTGCCACAACATTGCAGTAGAGTGCACATGCGCTAATTGTTAATTTGTCGCCCTGATTAGTTAAGTTAAATGTTTATAGAAATTATTGCCAAACTGTGCACTTCTAGAGGTTTTGTGGTCGGCTTTTCAAATATAAAGAGCTGAGAAAAGCCAGTACTCGGGGTCAGATGGTCAGCCGCGGCAGCATGAAAAGATTCAGCTGAGGCTTTGGACGGAGAAGACCCGCGGAGGAAAACGGCGACTTCTTGTGTTCAGATGTGTTTCTAAAGAAAAATGTGTAAGAGTAGGTCAGGCAGATAAAAATTTCTAGACCACCTTTTTAATGTTTGCTTATATGGAAATCTTGGAATGAGACACAGATAAACGTTAAGCTGCTTCACGGCCAAGTTTTAAGGCAGTTCATGAAAAATATTGCATTTGACATTGCAACCTTATGGCTGATAGCGTTTGCTTATAGAATTCAGAATTATTCCACTACAAATTCGCTGTAAAGAATTGATATTTTTAAGCAATATAGCTTCTATATTTTTAGTGTAAAGTATGTATGGTGGTTATTTGTATTCATTTTATGATCTCCGTAATTGTAGAGTATATTCTCATAGTATTTTTCATACAGCTTAATAAAATCAATGTTTTGTATATTTGGTAATTTTTCTTCCATTGGAGAATGAACCTGTTATGAAATGACGTGTAACATTGCCGTAGGAGACTCTCTCATTATTTTGACTTTATGTGAAGGTATCAGTCAGGTTAGAGTACCATTTTGGAGATGGTGGGATCTGGCTGTAGTCGCTCCGTCTTGTTTTTCTGCTTGTAACTATTTTTGCGCAGAATACTGATGTGCGAGACAAGCAAAAAGCGGATTTCACACTCTAAAAATTTTTTTTCCTTGTTTAATACATTAAAATTTTTCAGATCCTTCAGAAACAGTACGGAGGAGGTAAAATTGCAATGTAGACAGAGACTGCTTGAAACACACAATGAAATGCTTAGGATGAAGAAGAATATTGATGATGATGATTATAAATTATAATAAAACACTGATTAAAAAAATATAATAAAACTTTATTCCAGCTCATTACTCAAAGCTCACAAGTTGTAGCAATTATTTGATGTAGTTGTCCCATACCCACAACTGGTTAGGGGTGCCACTACAAACTGAAGCTGAAATATCATCCCCTGGTTGCAGAGCATATGAATCCAGGCACAGGCCACTGTACTTGGCAACTATCTCTCCACTCTGAAACACAAATAATGTATACAATTATGTACAAAATTGACACTGCTTACCAACCTACACCAACACTTTAAAATAAACAGCTAATAACCACAAAATATCACCACTTGCCAAAATGAAGTAAATATACACCTCAACAAAAAATTCTGCACCACCAAGATTATCGAGTTACTTATTTGCTCATGGCCCAAGAAAAAGTATGGTATCAAAATACACTGTTTGAACAGAATACCATGCCTGTCATTCAAATGTCTCTTTGTAAGTGTGTAAGTAATATGAAGTGTAAGTTTTCTATGCAAAATTGAAAAAAGTTTTATTTTCTCCATGCACTCCACTTAAGTGTTGCTGGAGTATACCAACCTATCTAAAGCAAGATGTATCAATGGAATGGTGGCAGTTTCACAGGTAGAATGGTGGTAGTTTCACAGCTATAATGTTGAAAGGCAGGGTAACAAAATGCACTAATACCATTGCACCCCTGTTATTGCACAACCAGCCCTTATACCAGTACCTGAATTTCCAATTTCCCAAAATTTTTCAGTTCTTCCCCAGGTATCCCAAACTTCTACCATAACCACACCCCAGTCCTCGCAGACCCTTTCAACAACCCAACCACCACTTCCTTCCTCTCACTACCTCATTTCCCAGTCACAACCCCTTCCAGGTCAGTCCTTGCGTTCTCACCGCATAGTTAGTTCCCAAGCCCTTGTACAACATTCTCACATAACCTACCCCAACACCATCACTGTTACCCCATCACCAAACTGTTTCCACCCCTCTAACCCTTTCCCACCTTACTCACAACCTATTGGCATACAGTCAACAGTTCATCTACCCCACCTTACCACCCTGCATTCTCAACACCTTCACGACTCCCAACATCATTCCTTCTCCAACCACCATGCATCGTTTTCAGTTTTTGGCAAGCTTTCTTACCCTCTTGAAAGAGTACTTGCAACTTTCTCAAAGGCAGACGGTCTCATTATTTTACAGCCCCTCAAATTTTTGTGATAAGTAATCAAAATTACGCGAAAAGGGAACATCCCTGACAACCAGCTGTTGGAAATAATTTTTCCTTTTGCCCATTCACCCTTCAGTGACAGAACCAATGTTGCAATAAATAATAACAGTATTGACCAGTATCACCACGATATACTGGATTATTTAATACCAACCAGACATTTGGTCAACATTCAACTGAAATAGTTCAATCAACAACAGGAACATTCTAAACCTCTTACTCATTACATCACAGAAATTAAAGAAACTACTATGGTTTTGCGATTGTGTGTTTCCGAGGCTGAGATAGTCTCTACCATCGTAGATGGGTTAAATCTCTCTGAGCATTCATGCACTATTTTTACATCCAGGCCACAGACTTTTGGTGATTTAGACCATTTGTATATTTATTCCACCAATGTTGCCTTTGAAGACCGACCCTGTGATAAATTTCACCACAATTTCATGAGGCAATCCACATCATTTTGCACATCTGTGGAGCATAGTTCTAATAAAGTGTCGGATCCATCTCAAGTTAAAAATTTTAATAAATTAGTTTTGAAGCACCAAGGTAAAATTGAAAAATCATGTAATTTTTTATTAAAAGCCTGGTCATGTTATTTCTGAGTGCAGATTTTTGTTATACAAGAACAAAAAGCCCACTAATCAAAATTTTCTGGGGTACGAGGAAAAATGAACTATTAAAATGAAGCAGTACTCACCACAGAAAGAAACAGAACAAAGGTGAAACACCCTCAAGTAAACTACATGACGAGAAATTCCTTAAATAATTCCGAAGCACAACCAAATTCTAATTCACTATTGCTTTAGGACTAAATCCTAAATTTTTGGAACATACGAGTTCCTTAAGGAAATAAGTCCAAAAAATTGAGACGGGAGCACAGCGACCACACACCATCTTGTTCCCCAGTCTAAACAAGAAGTGTTTAAACAAACCTACGCAGGACACATAGGGCTGCCAAACAGATGACAAACAAAATTAAGAAAATTTTGCAGGCAGATATCATGGGTAGCTTGGACAACTCATATCCATACACATAGAGGATGGGTTTTTTTTTGGTAAGCGCAGGATTACATCAGGAAAACTGCAGATACATGCAACAGGGAAGCGAGGGTGAAACGAGCTACAAGGCGGTAATGACCGGAGAAATTTGCAATGCTGTATTGAATATCTGGTGTACAATCGCTACGAAATGCGGGTTGACAGGCGACTAACAAAACTCAAAGTACTTCCAAACCACAGAAAGAAATTAATGGAAACCAAATTAACAAGCCAAATATCAAAACAGTAAAATTGTGACAAACAGCAATGAAATAAAACTGAAATAGGTAAATAACTTCCTACACAAACTCTGATAAACAATAAAAATACAGAAAACCTTTACTCTAATATAAATTATGTCATAAATAAATACTGGACAAATAGAACTCAATTAATAGTAAAATAAATTTATATTACTCCACTGGAGAATAAACACATTATTTACTACATTTTTAAAAATTCTAAACTCAGGACATTTAAATAATATTCCTAATCATCTCCACTGGCTTAAATTACCAAAAATTCAGTTACAAAAATATCTGACCACTGTGCCATATTTTGCACAGTACATTATGCAATTACATATTTTGAACATTTATGCTAACAGTGTGTACATATTGAGTGTGAAATTACTACACGGGAATAAATCTAGATGAGTGATTACAATAATGCCACAATGGCATAACAAATACACTCACTGAAAAAAATTGAACACCATGAAAATACCATCACAAGAGAACATAAGTGGATACAGGCCCAGGACATGGTAGCAGATATACAGAAAACATCAAAATACTGTACCACACCAAGCATGTATTGCAGGGGACCAATATTTGCAGGATGCACTTAGTATGGTGTCGGACAACCCGTAGCACAGAAACAGGCGGCAATACAGTCAAGCATGGAGGCATACAGACATTGGTGGGTCTGATGAGGAAGATCCTGCCATAGTTGATGCAACTGACCCTCCAAATCTGCCATAGTTGTTGCTGGCCAAAGTTGAAGTCCAATCTAGTCCCAAACATACTCGATGGGAGAGAGGCCTGGGGACCATTCTGACCAAGGAAACATGTTGACATTACTGAGACACGCCAGAGATACCAGTGCTTTGTGAGGCCAGGCATTATCCTGCTGGAAAATGGGGTTGTCAAGCTGCACTAGAAAGGGGAGCGCACATGGTCACAGAATTTCCTGGACGTATCGCTGCGCTGTCAGGGTTCGTTCAATCACCACCAGTGGAGTGCAGGAATAGTAGGGAATGACACCCTACACCAGAACACCTATCGTTGGGGTGGTGTGCCACTCTAAAATGAAGCATGGCGCATGGTGCTGGCCAGGATGTCTCCAGACTTGAACTTGGTTGTTGTTTGTATCCAGACAGAATCGTGATTTGTCTCTGAACACCACTAGTTGCGAATCCACCAGCTGCCATGCTGCAAGTTTCCGGCAGGTCACATGTGCTTTGAAATGTTAAGGTCGTAATGGTAGGCATCATAAAGCATGCCATGCAGACAGATCCCGCTGTGTTAGCCACCTGGACTGGTGGACACACGCATATCCCCAGCTACAGTGACATGTCCCTGGATAATGTTCAGCGATGGCTGTGGAGTGCTTACAGCTTGTCGCATAATGAAACGATCCTCTTTGTTGGCGGGCTGGTGGTCTACCCTCCTGTCCCCACTGCGACCAACATTGACTCACAGTGTAG
Organism: Clitarchus hookeri; assembly: GCA_002778355.1. Lineage (NCBI taxonomy): Eukaryota > Metazoa > Arthropoda > Insecta > Phasmatodea > Phasmatidae > Clitarchus > Clitarchus hookeri. The sequence continues at coordinate 191,827 of NQII01000080.1, read as the reverse complement.
GCAGAATGGTCCAAGTGGTGAGCAATGCGCAGAAACATCCAACCTGCCTCTTGGAGGCCGACGATGTGGCCTCTTGCAAACTCATTCATCTGGGCAAAGGCTTGTTGAATGAGCTGTCAGGGTATGCTGCGTGTTCAATGAACTTAGCTCTACGGCTCACACTGCTACTAAGACCTTATTCAGTGTCTTGCAGCTGTGAATGATGTAGGGACATGTATGCCTCCTAGTGGCATATCCGCGTAAACAGCATTAAATGTAAATAAGACACATATCAGGCTATGATAATACTGTGTGGCAACCTTTGTTATACTCGTGCAATTTTTTCATTGTGATTAAATTTTTTGCAAATGAGTGTTTGATATATGCAGATTTTTAAATTAACTTTAAGTTTGCATGCTTGCATATTAGAAGTCTAGAATTTTGGAATTTTACATATACAGAGGCTATGCTTTTATAAAAGGTTGAATCGTGACAACTGTTAATGGCATATTCCTACAAAGTTTTGTTACAACTAGTTTGTTTGTTAATAAGATATTAAAAGGGATGTACAGACAGTCTAACAATTGTATATGCCTATTTTTTAGAGGAAAGTAGGCTACAAATCAACTACAGACTGTTCACGGCACTTTTGAAAGCCCTCTGAAGTTTCTACTTTCAGCCCGTTGGCGGCATATCCTTCCGCATCTCAATATAAACACTGCCATGTGACTTTCAACTAGTGTTTTTGTTGATAAATTGCTCAGATATCCACTGCATATTATCACAGTAAATAAAAAAGATAAAGTTATAGCCACTGCAATCAACACTATAAATAAATACATGTTAATTTCAGTACATAATACTGGTTTGTGAATACTGATCTGTGTTCACAAGTTTTTCCTATTTAGATATAAATGCTTTTAACAGTGGTCAATCCTCCTGAGGTCATAAGAATATATAGTTTATGCTGTCAGTTGAGAATCGCAGAAGAGAAGAAAAAGACTCCCTTTTTCCCATTATAAAAATGATAGGCCATTTCAAACCAACCTCTTTAAATGTGTGGATAGTTTGCTGTTGCATCATAAAGCCAGCATGCTTTTTGATAATATACGGTATTTATTTCTTCATTCAGTACAAAAAGTGTCTTACTTCATCATTAAATGACATATTTCTGTTCAATAAAATTTACAAATAGAATCAAGGAAAATGTTTGACTAGTTTAAGCAATTTGAAATGGGTTTCATTCTTATGTTTTTTTCAAACAAATTACAGAAAGCTTATTTTAATTTGGTATTCACTACAATTGTAAACGTATTTAGTTATTTACAGATTGATCTAAATTCCTATTGAAATTGTTTATAATTAATTGTACAAATTCTTCACGAATCTATGTCAATACACACTAAGCACAAGCAAATGGCAGATATTGCCATTACATTACGTGTTACAAAAATTATTGTCATGCTACTCAACTGCTGAACCAAAGTGATCCAATATTTTACACAATACTTCAATGGTACTATTTATCACTCAATGTAAATTTCATGAAAAACTGTCCAGGCACACCATTTTTACAAGTAATACAAAACTTTTAAGCCTAAATTTGCTCACTGTTTTTCTTATGAGAAAATCACTTTCGCTTAGAACAAAATTTAAACACCTACACACATATGGGTATAATTTCACCAAACTACTAACAATACAACACCTAGCTGATTTCATCCTCAAATCACTTTTGTTAAATTTTGGCAGTAATAGCAGTTTATATCAGCTCATATAATTTAAACACTTTTGATGAGTTAAAATACTATAAATGTTTACCGTGCAGTACTGTGCCCATGTACAACCAAAAGATAGAAAATGAATAAAATATACTATTGACTTCCAAAAACACAAAAATGTCCCGAGTCCTTGGCGCAAACAACAAACAAAATGCCACAAAAAACTTAGCAAACAATGGGGCACAATAAAGAAATATAATTACCAAAGGACCTGGCACAAACAAATACAAAAGGAAGCGATATATACAATAAAATATGAAGCGCTAATAAGAAATCACGCTGGGTGACTGTACGTGACACAAAACCGAGAGAAGAAATAAAAAATATAAACAAGACTTACTTGTTTGATTAAACAACATATAGGCCCAGAGGAAGACTTAATATTCTATAAAGAATAAAGACATGACTTGTGGTTGTGCGTTACTACACGTTTTCTTTAAATTTATTTTTCTTTTCTTTCATAAATTACAAAGAAAAAAGTTAACTGTCTTCAAGAAAAACAATAGTTATGTTAGTCAACATTCAAAATAAATTAATGACAGTTTATGAAACTTGACACAAAAATAGTTTAAATGACTTAATAACAATAAACAAGTTGCTTCAATATGATTAAAACATTAAATACAATAATTTCTCAACGTTCTAAATGTGTAAGAATTAGAAGTGTCTTTCATGACACAAAAAATTGACAAGCTGTACCAATAAAAGAGATTAATTAATCCATCACTTAAATGTATTGAAAGAGAATCAATTGCTTGAAAGGGGTACCTCACACAAAATGTATTAATAAATTAGTTACAAATACCTTGATGTCATAATATTAAATGTTTGTAAGTAAACACAGGATCAAAAAGAGGTAGACATGTGCATGCATGATACAACTTAAATTCATATTTCACGAAAACGTCCTGTAGAGACTTAGCTGCATGACGAACGTTGAGTCCACGGGAACAATTAAGGTATATCGCGGCCAAGATGATTACATAGTTCAATGTCGAACACCAAGATGGAGAAAATTAACTTGACTACATCGCCACCAACAAAGAAAGGGGAGGCGACCTGCAGGAATGTTAGGCCAGAGCGTGCTGTACAATTTAGACTGGCACTTGCACCCTCACTAAAACAAAATATAACCAAAATTTTAGTGAGTGAATATAACTGGTGCACAAGAAGAACAACTATAAAACTGAAGTGTTACTTGCCAAAGAGGGGAGACAGAAAATATCCAACCAGTGCACTACGTTTTGAAACACCGAACCAAATGGATAAAAAAAGAAATGCACAACTCACAAATAAAATAACTAGGTCCAAGACCGACTATATGATGGCCACAAATAAAATTACTATGAAATTGTAGTAAGTACTAGGTGCCACAAAATGCCACCATGCCCGCAGCATAACACGAACGAAACATGTTGCCAGGACGGCGGGATGAAAAATGAGTTGACGACGCTATGTGAAGAATATCAAAGTGCTAAACAAAAGACGAACGAAAAGCTTAGATTTACGACGATATATGTCACATGCTGTCCAAAAGAGGCGAATTGTGCTGAAGCACACAGAGATGGGAGAGCATAACACCTGAACAAAGGAGCAATTTTATATGAAATCACGTGCCAAGCGGCAGGGATATGCTGAAAAAATTTGCAACAACTGTAACTGTAGGGAAGTGAGTGGAAGAGGCTAGCTTCAGACAGCGACAGAAAGAATTTGCAACGCAGTATTGAATATCCAGTTGGTAGCTAAACATTCTCTCAGGAAACATGGGTCTGCAGATGAGACAGGATTAAAAACGTAACTTTCAAAGTACAGATAAAAAATGAATTGAAATAAAAGTTACAAGAAAAATACGTAAATGATAAAATATTGATAAACAATGATTAAATAAACTGAAATACATAAATAACACATTACATATACTTTGATAAATAAATAAAATATATACAGTAGAATCCCAATAATTCGTATTGTCAAGGGACTGAATGTTAAATACGAATTATTGAGATATTCAAATTAGCGGGATTACCAATAATCGGGAGCAAAAAAAGAAAAAATACATAATAACGATATTAATACAAATTTGCATTAATATGTATGATAAACGCATGGCTACATATTATGTATATATGTACTGTATATATAAATCAATAATTACATGAATAAAAAACACATTAAAAATGTACGTTTAAAAAAATCTGTCATTTTCTTTTGGTGCAAGCCTTGCAGACGGGTATTGTCGATGGCTTTGTCAAGTATGTTCAAAGCAGAAAATACTTCATCACCAACATCTGATTTAGCTAAGAAATGGCGCACGTTGTTGATGTATTGTTTAGCCATTTTAGGTGTAATTGTCAGCACATCATCTTCGTCATCACCTTCACCATCAATGTCCTGAGATGGAGCCAAAAATTTTGTCATCAGTTAGAATCCCCGCTACCGCTAGGCCATCGCCAAATGGATGAAATCTTCAAACGTTATAGAATTTTCTTCANCCGCTACCGCTAGGCCATCGCCAAATGGATGAAATCTTCAAACGTTATAGAATTTTCTTCATTTTGAGGAAGACGATTCCAATTCACAGGACATTCTAAGTCTTGTTCAGTAACTGCTGATGAAAGTTCCACCTTCGTGAATCCACAGCACGAAAACCGTTTTTTATTGTGCTTTCGCTAACACTTTGCCACGCCTTGTGAGCAATGTTCATGGCTGAAAATAAGGTGATTTTATGATCCTTCCCATCCTCGATGCTGTCAAGGAGTTGCATCACTACTTCCTTGCGGTAAAAGGTTTTGAACGTTTTAATTATGCCCTGGTCTAGAGGCTGCAGCTTAGAAGTAGTGTTGGCAGGCAAAAACACAACATTAACATGACTGAGCGGTGGGGTATTGTTGTGGGCCGTACAATTATCCATGAAAAGTAGAATTTTTCGCTGCCTTTTCTCCATATCAGCATTCACTGATCGTATCCATTCCTTGAATAATTCGCCCGTCATCCACGCTTTTTTGTTTGCACGATAGGTCATCGGAAAAGTTTTTATGTTTTTAAAACATCTTGGTTTGGCTGATTTGCCTATCATGAGCGGTCTTAATTTCTCAGATCCATCCATGTTGGCGGCCAACAATATGGTTACACGTTCTTTACTATTTTTTCCGCCATGACACTTTTCTTCCTTAAAACACATTGATCGGTCGGGGAGACACTTATAAAATAACCCCGTCTCATCGGCATTAAAAATGTTGTTGGGCTCATAAGAATCGATTATTTCTCCCAATTCGTCTTTCCACTCAGAACAAACGTCGGCCGATACACTCGCACTTTCCCCACAAAGCTTCTTCAATTTTATGCTGTGCCTTTTTTTTAAACCTATCAAACCAACCATCACTTCCATGTCTTTAATTTCCATGTTTTTCTGCGAAAACTTTTACTTTTTCTCTTAAAATGTTTCCTCCAACTGGTACATTCAAATTCCGTGCTTGCGCAAACCACTTTTTTAAATTNCCAACTGGTACATTCGAATTCCGTGCTTGCGCAAACCACTTTTTTTAATTCTCTTCTAGTTGTGGATACTCACTAGTCTTAAAGCGCATTACTTTGCTGTCTGATGTCTGGGAGGCGATCTTGTCCTTGTTCTTCAGAATTGATGTTATTGTGGAAGGAGGAACATTATCATGTTTGGACACGTCAATTTGTTTATCACCACCAGCCATGGCGGTAATGATTTTTTTTTTCTCTAATGGAAAGACACTTATTAGATCTTTTCGGAGGCATGGCTAAGACCGAACTGACTAACTTTTCACTCGCTCTGCTCCTTCCTACCTTCTCAAAACCGTAGACCGGACAGCAAGGCGCCTCTTAGTTTTGAGAATCACAGACACATCGCCTCACAGCCTACTCGGCGTCATTACCTTCCCTTCAAACCCTCCTACATCCCTCAGTACCCATCCGGTCTTTTTTACCCTGCCAGAGTTGCATAAATCTAGAGCTTGTGTACAGTCTAGGGTTAAAAACATTACGAGTTAACGAGATTTTTAAGTTGTAAATAAGAATTATAAGATGTTTTAATTGAGCTCGAGCACCAAAATAAATACGTATTATCGAGGGGACCGGAATGCATTGTTTTTTTTACGAATTAAAGGGATTTTTTCAAGGGACCGGCAAATTTGTACGAATTAGCGGGATATACGAATAATCGGGATGCGAAATATCGGGATTTCACTGTACCATGAAGAGAGAGATATCATAACTCCAAACAAATATACATTATTAAATAAACTGTAGATGCTCAAATGGATAATGAAAGGATTAATTATCACAGTAATTAAATACCAAAGGTAATAATACAATTATTACTCGCAATCGTTTTCAGTAGATTAAGTACTGAAATGAGGTTTCAAAAATATTTAAAAAATAATACACTAGTAGTGAAGCAACATTAAAATAGTTGTGATGTATTTTAAAATGGCACAGTATAAAACATTGTCGCTGCATTATAGTTTCAAAATTAGTGACATATGTACTGAGACACAGCAGAACCCTGCTTTTATGTTCTCGTACCTTATGTTTTTCCATGTCTTACACAAATTAATTTTGGTCCCCCCAAAACTCCTATATTTATAATGGTACAAGTTTCCGGAATGTGTACTAATACAATTTGGGAAACACGGTGGTAGGTAGGTAGGGCTTAAAATCTTGTAGACAGCAAGGTCGTTAAGAGATGGACAAAGTTGTTCAGAGAAGCACAAATCGGGAAGGAATTGGCCACGAAGTGTAGCATGGGACCATCCCAGCATTCATTTGGAGTGATTTTGGGAAATCATAGAAAACCACAATCAGGATGGTTGGATTTGGAATAGAACCTGGGTCCTCTCGAAAGCGAGTCAAAATGTTTACCACTGCACCACCTCGCTTGGTTGGGTAACATGTTGGATACTGTTGTAGGCCAATGGGGCTTCTTGTGTTGTTCCCATTTCTCCCATACTTAACATTGCTTCTCCATCCTTACCTTACTTCACCCCCATGAATGCAAAGACCTTGACTGATAAGAGCCACCCAAATCTGTCTCTTTCCCATTACAGAACTGTATCAGTAAGATATAATAAAATTAAAAGTTACATGCATGGTCACGTGTATACATACACAATATCAAAAGGGTGTAAAAATTCAAGTCAAAAATTCTTCAAAATTTTACTAGCATCTCTTACTGCAAAAATAAAATTTATACTGTGAATTAAACATTTATATATTTTTTCATACTTTACACACACAAGTGCTTGTGCACATACATACGCATACTATTCGATCAGTATCATTTTAAGTTTTGGGTTCCTTTACTGATAGCTGTCAGTCCATTTCTGTTTCTGCACTTATCCAAAGTAGGTTCAGTGACTCTACTTCATAAACTCAATTAGCTTATTGTTTTACATGATTTAAACTGCAGAATTTATCAGTCATACTATTCAGTAATCCACAACACTTACTTATTTTAAAGTATTTAAAAGTTTCAAATTGATGAAGCAGGGAGGGGGGGTAATATTCCACACCTGAGACAGTAATACTGGGAACATTGGATGAAAATATTTACTGACAGGAAACACGCTACTAATGGCATTAAAAATAAATAAAATATTATGCATTAACATTTTATTTTGGTTTATACTGAAACTACAGTGTGCATACTGACTGCTACTTATACTTGCTGTGAAATGAAAGCAGACTGCTCGTTTTTCAGAACTTCTAGTTTACTTCCAATAAGATATTTTACAAACAAAACTATCACAACCTATAGTATTCTCAAATTATTGCTTAAAGTTGCCTAACTGCGGTAATTATAATAATTATTGGCCCTTGCAATCATTGGTTTCGAAAAAAATGTAGGTAGGCTTAACATCTTGCCGACAGTAAGGTCATTAGAGATGGATTGGAAGAAAGGATTCCAAACATTTATGTACGCAATAACATGCAGACACTACAAATGTATTTCCTAGGTCATAAGGCACGTAGTCAAAAAGGAACTGTATAACAGTGATATTCAATTAGAGGCCTACGTGCCACATGCGGCCTGCCAGACTGGCTATACTGGTCCATGAACAACTTTTTTATTTATACTTTTGAATATAATTACCTAATTTATTGTTAATTGTATCTCATTGATATAAAACTTATAATAAATATATATATTATTTAATTTATTACATTTGCACACAAATTAACCGACTACTTATAAGTGAGCCATGACTTTGTAGCAAATAAGCGTGAGCTGTCAGTCATTGTAATTATTTGTAAGTGGCCCAATGGGTAAACTAATTAAATAGCCCTGATGTATGGGTAGGAATAGTTCACTTAAGAAATTTAAATAATACGATCAATAGAAGATAGGCCCTCTCTATATGTATTGTAACATTTTACAGAATGATATTTCAATGTTAGAAAATAACACTTACCTTTAAAATTTCCCACACCTGGTTCCCTTTCTTACCATGACACTGATACATAACAACACGTAATGGAGTCCTTTCAACTCCATAATTGAGTACTTCTGCACACATATCTTCATGGCGTAATTCGCCTGCAGCAGTCAGTGAAAAGAACTATAAAAACAAAATAGCACAAAAGCATTATTATACTGTTTTTTTCCAGAAAATTTATACAGCTTATCACAAATAAATAATACACAACCTTAAACACAACATTTCCATTTATTTGAAAATAATGAGCCAGATTCATTGACAAGAAAATAAAAACATGGTGGCCAGAATGCGATCTCGGGAGGTCTCCCTCCGACTGTTACACGAGTTTAAATACAAATAATTTTAAAACAGTAAAACAAGACTTATTATGAAAATCAATCGCCCTTCTCTGGTATTAATTATAGTTCTGAAAATTAGAAGTGTTTGATATAGTTCTGGCTCAGGTGGCCGAGATTATAGTAAATCACCGTCTTGAGGGTTTGTAGAGTATGTGACGTCACATGGAGCTCGGGCAGCGCTGTAACTATTTGTGACGCCATGCTACTGCCACACACTTTAAATGGAACCCCTTTCTCCCTACTGACTTTACCCATTGCTCTTTTCTCACTACACTTCCCCTTTCACATGCACTTAGGTCATTCTCCAGGTTGTGCCGAGTGTTCACCAGGACTGGGCTAATAGCTGGGGAGGAGGTACGACAAGTGTTTCGAACATTTTAAGGAAGGCAAAAAGGATTGTATACGGTCAGTCGAGAAGTGGGTGCCCGGCAACATCTGTCAACAATGAATACATTGTAGTACTGGAGGGTGGTTCGTCCATTCCTTTTCAAGGAGAATACTAATACAGTTCTTAACTCAAAGACTTCCCATTTCCTACCTCCACAGACATAAGTTCTATGTACAAAGTAGTATTTAAATCTTTTCATACACCACAAAAAAAATTCAAGTTTAAATTAATGTAACAATATATAAAATTCTCAACTCCCCAAATTTTCAATACCAACAAAATATAAAGCCAGTTATTGCAAGTAGTAACAATATATGTTATGACAAAGCATCTTCTATTTTTACAAAAAATGGAAATTAAAGAGCAGCAGCATTGAACATTACAAATCATCAGAGTTGTATTATGAAAAACTTGAATATTACCTGTGTTGTAACTGGCTGTTCATTGCAACTAAATATTCCAAGGTTGTATTGTGTGTCCTTGCCGTGACGTTGTAGTGTATCAAAACACATGTGAGCATTTTGCACCTAAAAAAAAGAGAGTAGAACTAATTCAAGAGACAGAAACTTTTCTTTGTTTTTCATGCTATGACACCTAGCAAAATCTCAAGTTTTCTTACGTTACCCATTTTTAAAATTATTCTAGCATTTTTGTGATTATCATAACTAAACAATTATTTTCGTTACAATACCACATCTTTAATTAACAAAATGTTAACGGAAGAACACAGTACATAATTTTATAGCACACATTTGGTCAACAAAGCCTTTACATGGCACACTCATTGTTATAGCACACAGTTATAGCCAAGAGCTTCAAAACTGCCAAGCAGTGTTTGTCTCACCAAGCTGTACTCTGCCCAATATATCAACACGCACAGTAAAATTGTGTCCCTCTCTAACCACTCTGTATGTGCACCTATTCATGTTAAAGAATTATAAAAGTTTGCATTTTCATACTATTAACTGTTCACTGTCAACTAAACCCTTTATAAATCAACCCATGGGAACAAAATCCTTACCCAAAACTATGTATATTTTAGATATAAAAAAAAAGGTATGGCTAAATTGATGTTTAAATTATCAGTCACTAAAACTGGTTAATTTTTGTTTTATACTTGTTTTAATAGTACCACGCATGACCAAAATACATTTCTTTTTAAATTTCACAGCACCGACATTGGTAATTAAATCCAGGATAATGTTCTATTATCGGCATCAAGTAGCAGCAAATTTTAAGGTATTAAAGTTCAAGTTGGGATCCCAGCGCACCAGGCTGAGTTTCCACGCATGGCCAAATGGTGAGCAGAAACTCTTACTAGAGTTGTGACGTCACCACATGGCTGTTTAAATTAACATTGAATAACTTAAAAAAACTCTTCTGTTCTGCTGTTGGCTGCAGAACACACCGAACACAAGTGTAAGGGTAGAGTCAACACTTGAAAACAAGAATTAAGGGTGATTACATGCAGAAACATCCACTGTTTATTACCCACAAAAAGGACATTAAATTGTGCGAGGTGTTGCACACATATATCACAATAAAGAATAACAGTACAAAAGCCCTTAGGCACAAACCGAACTACTTGATGCCTTGTCTGATCCAAATTGAGATAAACAGAAAAGTTACACTTTCAAAGGCCGCAAGACAATATAATTATCTAAGGGTCCCTGTTTGACACAAGGGCCTAGCTGGCTGTGGAGGTAAACTAAAAGAGTTTTAAAATAAATTACATTAGCAAAATTAACAGATCAGTAAAAGCTCATTTGAAGCCCCCACAGACCTCGCAGTACGCACCCGTCCGGCTTGAGCTCGGAAATGAGACTGCTCAATGGCAGTCGGAAGCAGGGTCACATCCCCTGTGCACATGTATAAAGGATGGAGTGTGATCGAAATGGAAGGAAACACAATATTAACACTAAATTTACTAAGATGTGCACAGGAATAAACAAGCAAAACAAATTCACAGAAATACTTACAAACTAACATAAAACCCTTTCGCAAATCACATTTGGGCCCTCTAGGCTTAACCTCGGTGCACCATGCAGAATGTGCTGACAAATGTGCTGACACATGGAACACATGCATCATATGCAATGACCGCACTGCTGGTCTTGCACCTCGTGCACGCATGACCTGTGACAACCTTTTGTTGGCTGAAGGATGAGGTTGGATGACTAATGTCCCACCCCCAGACCATCACACGTTGGAACACACTAGACCAAAACATGTGTGACTTGATGTACGGGTGCTGTGTGATGCCAGGTGTTGTCAGCTCGTGTGAAACATGAGAGAGGAGTGGTTCAGATTGCTCACTTGCGGTGGTAAGCACATAGGTTGTAGCGCCTTGGCACTGTGCCCTCCCCCCCCAAAGATAGGGTGTGTTGGGGGAGGGGAGGTTGTCTCTGCTGCACAGGATGTCTATGGTCCCTCCTAAGCCGATGCGGGAGTGGGGTTGTACTCGTGTCGTATGTCTCTAGCCCTGGTTTCTTCCTGCCACTGGCCCTATCGCTCACTGAAATGTATGTGATGCGTGCATCCTGCGGCTCGCCCATAACACTGATAAGGTGAGGTTCGTTGCCTGCTTCATCTACCACACCGTGGAAAGTGGAGTCGCTGTAGGAAATGTCTGGTGGCCCGTAGAGCCAGGGCTCCTCTCCCCTGGAGGAAAGCCCACAAAGTCAGTAGGTGTAGTCAGTAAACAGTCTGTGTAACACAGATTCCTAGTGTGGGTGGAGGTGACGAATCCAGTGTCCTTGGATGTGGAACCCTCCCACGAAACCCATAGGCATAATGGGTGTGTTGACATCACTCCATGGATTGGCACAGGCAGGGGTTGTAAACACAACGTCCAAGTTCACATCACCCACTTGGTCGTGCAGCTGGGTGGGGACACCTTCATGTTTGTGGATCTTGTGGATACTTGGCAAACTAATTGTACCATAATTTCAAGGAGCCCATGTTGTAAACATTTAAAAATTAGACTTTCAGTATAAGGTACTTTCAATACTAAGTATGAAAGTTGAGACTTTACTGATGTACGTTATAACCAGATTTTGAACTGTTCTTTTTGCGTCGAGAAGTGTATGAATTCTCTGCCCAAGGTTAAACTGAGTGTACTCTTGTGGTGGCTATTACCTCAGGCACTCCTACTTTCTCTCTTTCTCTATTTCTCTCGCACTTCTACTTCCCCTTTGCGCCTGCGCGGTGGCTCAATCATCTGACCAATGGTCGTGTGCACAACCAGGCTTTGTTCACTCTTCGCTAGCCTTACATTAGCATGTAGTACTCTCACTGCTTTCTTTAGTGTAAAGTGAGGTAACTCTGTGGCAAAGCAGGTGCCATGGGATGTTTTGTTAGTTTGTAAGTAAATAAGTAATAAGTAAAAAGTGAATTTCTAAATTCTGTTTTGGCCCAACCTGCCATGGAAATTCTGTTCTGCATTAACGGTACGTAGGGTTCTGTTGTGTACTGAGGGTTGACTCTTATAGTTGCCGCAGTAGTTTGTCTTTGTCTTTCATGTAAATTGGGCTTGCAGCCATGCCAATTGATGTCACTTATTTCTATAGAAGAGTATCTCCGTGTTTCACCATACGGCACTCTCAGCCTATAGTACCGAATCATGTTTCATGACGTCTCTGGTGCCGGCATGAGTGATTACCGTAATTGTGACACTAGCCCATTTTGACTCCATGCTTATCTGACTGTTTCAAAGCACCTGTTAAAAACCCATTTTTGTCTAGGCCGGTCTAAGGGCAAAACATATTGTGTATACATTCTATTTAAAGTTTTACGAAGGTTAACAGTATAAATAAGTCTGTCAGTTCCCTGTTTATTAGAGTATTAAAGAATTGGTACAGTTTAGTTGGGATATTAAGTCCAATATGGTTGCGCCCTATGCATATTCATAATGATAATGTTTGACCTATTTGTAATTACATAATCTCATGTTCCTTGTTCACCTCGTATTTATGGGCAAGTACCATATATACAGAATGATTCACGTGGAATTATCGCCACTCACAGGGCTTATTCCTTACTTCATTTGGAGTAAAATATGTAATATAAATGTGGATCCTATGCCCAATATTTACAGAGTAATTAGACAATCAGCATATCCACCCTACAGTGGAAAGGTGTTTTCAACACTATTTCAGCATCAATGTGTAGTGAGGTGTCCCACACAATCTACTGATTGGGCCATTCATTTTCCCGGGATGCTTGACTGGTGTGGTGTATCTGCAACTTTTGCAAGAAGAACTGCCGCTGTTACATGAGGATATTCCGTTAGCAGTGAGATGTCGTATGATCTTCCAGCATGATGGTGCACCTCCTCACTTCCACCGTGCTGTGGTTGAACACTTAAATGAGCATTTCCTTGAGAGATGGATAGGACAAGGCGGTTTTCACTCTTAGCCTCCTCGATCGCCAGATCTATCACCACTAGATTATTGCGTATGGGAATGGATGAAGAATATTGTTTACCAAAGGACTGCACAAACACGCAAGGAACTACTTTAGTGTATTATGCATGCCGCTACAAAAATCAAAGACAGCCGTATGCATCCACGTAGAGCAACACGTGCGACCAATTGTATGGAAGTAAACGGAAATATTTTTGAACATCTTTTGTAAGCTTGTAAAACACAATTGTGATGATCAACTGTAAACAATACAGTTTGATAATACATCACTGTATTTACTTCTGATAGGGTTATTCTTTAATACATCATTTTTCAAATGTTTCGAATTACTCTGTAAATATTGGGAATAAGACTCACATTTATATGACATATTTTGCTCCAAATGATGTAAGGAATAGGCCATGTGAGTGGTGGTAACTCCTCATGAATCACCAGGTGTAGGGATGTGTTTGTGTGTGTGTGTGCGTGCATACGTGTGTGTCACATAACCTTCTTGTTTTCATTATGTATTTTTATTGATTTTTACCATTAGCAACCCTGTCAATAAGAATCGGAATAATTACCACATGCAGAATACATACTAAAATTATCTGGAATTCAAAATATGTTACTCCCGCTTATCCTTGTTTATTTTGCACCTTCTCTACCTTTTGTTTCACTTCTTCAAATTGGTGTACTTGAAGAAACTTTGGATGAGTGTATTTTGTATTATTTGCAATATGTGCTGCAATTATGAAAGCTTAAAAAAATGTGTATGTGTTATTTAGCATTTTGGTGATTCCCAACTTACAGTAGTGGAGTTATTATCTCGGCAAGATGACATTTGTTTTGAAACAATAACAGCATGAAAATGTTTTACACTGCACATAAAACATTGCTTGAGTGTTAGCAATACATTAAAACAGGATTATAACGTCTGTCCGAACTGTTTAATTAGTAAGAGTCGATATATCAAACAGTAAGTAGGAATTTCCATGACTACCCACAAAGAAAATTAGATTCTGCATTAAATGTGTGGATACAGTTTCATGAAATGCATTGTCATCGGCTAGGTATTAAGTTTTTAATATTGTGGTGAAGTTGCACTCATATCAGTGTACAAATTTAAGTTTCATAAGGGAAGTGATTTTTTTTTCATAAGCAAAGCTGTAGGCCTCATCGAAAGTGTTATGTGCTTTAAAAACTGCATGGTCGGACGAATTATCACGAAACTTGCATTGACAACAAATATTACTGTGGAAGAATGCTGTAAAAATTTGGATAAATTCTGTTCAGCCACTGAGTTTCATGACAATTGTTTTCTTTACGGCACTCGTAATGTTATAGCAACACCCGCCATTTGCTTGTGCATAGTCTTGTATTAAAAAATATATTTGTGAAGTATTTATGCAATATAATTCTACTTGTAAATGTTGTTAAACATAATTATTCGGTCATTTAACAATTGTTTGAGGTACGTTGTCTTCTGTATGAAGGAGTAAATACACTGCATTATCTAAAAGTGTGCCTTTTGTTAATGGGCAAACGTTTCAGCTCTAACACTGTTTAACGGTTCAAAAGATCTTGGCATTGTTTTTATAATGGGGGGAAAAAGAATGTTTAAATCTTCTGCTATTCTGTTGACGACCTAAATTAAAAATATTTTCTTATGTCCTTGGAAGTGTTCACCATAGTTAAAGGCAATAATTTACATCTAAACAGAAAAAGAACCACGAACCTTAATCAATATTCACAAACCAATATTATTTGCTGAAATTAAAGTGTACGTGATAGTGCTAATTATTACAATATTTATTAATTTTTGTTGTTTATTTAACGAGTATGCAGTGATCATATGAGACAGCTGATATAAGCATCAGCTGAAAGTCACATGGTGTGTGTATTTTGATAGGTACGCAAAAAAAAAAACATAATTAATGGTCAGAAAGTAGAAATTTAGCAGAACTTTCAAAAGAGCTCACTTTACTATGAACTGCTTTTACGTTGTACATTGTGAAAAACATAGCTGTACCAATTTTTTTTTAGCACTGTATGTATGTAAGGACATTAAATTTAGTTCTTTTATTGAATGATTACCGCCATCCTTCATGAACCTCGCCACATCCAGGTACATACAAAAATATTATACATTTATATCTCATTTAGTTTTAAGCCAATGGATGAAAAAAATTAATTATTTTATTTTTGGTCCAAAGTTGTGTTATTTCAAGGAAATAAAAACTCTACAAATTTGCATTATAATGTCAAAAATAAATATTTTGGTATTTGCAATAAACAAGAATAACTCACTTAATTGTAGAAATGAGATAATTTAAACTGAAGACATGCTAAGAGCTACTTAAAGATATCCATGAAATCACACAAAGAAATATTTCTGCAATATTTAAATTCTTAAAGATACAACTGCATTTTTGCATACTTTTAATATAACTATCCCTGGATATTTGTAAAATATCATCTGTTACAAACACAATAAAATTAATAAAGACAATACCTTTCAAATTCTTTTATTTTACTTTTTACACAATTTAATTTTTTTGCGAGAAAAAATTTTTGATTTTGACATGTTACCATGCAAAAACCATGGAACATAAATAATTATTTATTCAACGGAGATAACATCAATTGAAATAAATACAAGTTGATTTTATTTTGTTATCAAACAACTTCAAAAGAAAGGTTCTTGTGTACTCACTCGGCCATATGCTTGAACATTTTCGTCTGGAATGAAAAGTTGAGGAAAAACATGTTGCAAATACCACTTGAAACTTTTACACCTTTTCTTCTTCTGAAATTCCAAACGTTCACTTATATCTCCATAGTCCACAGTCTACATAAAAAAAAAGAGAAAAATTTATTGCTGATTCACATAACTAAATGACATAACAGCACATACATCTTTAACATGACCACATGACCAGCATAGGTGAAGTTGAAATTACTAACCAGAGAAGCTTCACCAAAATAGCAGAAAAGAAACTAAGGTATTAAACATATTTCTCCAAAAGCCTGGTATCATAAATCTACAGACTGACTGAAAATTCTACCTATTCCTTGAAATGGGTTATAGTAGAGCCACTTTGCAGTAAATTTGACCATGTGATAACCCTCTCTGAAAAATAGTAGTTGTCGAGATAATGTAGGTTTTTTGTGGTTTTAACAATATAAAGAACATCTGATTAACAGCTTAATAATATCAACTGAGAAAAAACTGCCCATTTTCTGGCACTTATTTTAGTGTTTTCTGATAGCTAACCTATCAGTGAGAGTATGTATGACACTAAGCGTACAAAATACTGGAATTACGTCCTTGTGTCGTCAACTATCTAAAAAGGTACAAATGTTGCCAATATCCACATCTGTTTAAAATAAATAATTAATAAAAAGTACGGGTATCATACTGTAAATCATTTTGTTAATTAAAATATAAAGAGGAGAAGTCATTGGTTGTAAGAAATAAATGAAAAAAAAAAACAAGTTCGTTCATAAATTTTGATTGTCATTTTCATTTAATCAAAGAACATTACAACTAAAGACAATACAGGTCTTGCTCAAAATGGGCACCTTGGTTACAAATGCAGGCACGCAACCTTTTACAATTGTATGTTCTCGTAACTCATAATGTGATGGTGTCATGATGTGTTGAGCAGCTGTTACGATCCTCTTTCTTAACTCTTCTTACGGCTTTTACTGGTGTATTGTAACCTATGTATTTCATACAACCTCAAATGTAGAAGTCGCAAGGCTTCAAATTGGAGCACCCTGCTGGCCAGGAAATCGGGCCGCCTTGGCCAATCTATCGATTTGGCTAATTTCCGTCCAGCTACTGTCGTACGCCCAGGCGGAAGTGAGCTAGGCAACTATTATGATGGTAAATACTGTCACGTATTGTAACTAGGGGCACATCCTCCAGCAACATTGTAATTTCGTTCCTCAAAATTTTTTTTTAAGTGATGCCGTTGTAAGTTTTGAAGCAGGAAAAATAGCCGCTCAAATGATTGTTGATGACATCCATCCATACATTCAATGACAATCTTCTCTGACTGGCCCTTTGTGCCATTTTTATTTGTCGGCACACGTTGTTTCATAGTGATTATGGTGTTTGTTAAGTTTTATTCTTTCCTTTTAAAGCACAGCTTTTCGTTCCTGGTTTCCACTGCCATCTGTCAGGCAAAGTTTGAAGTAATTTAAATATATTTGGTCCCTCCAATATGGCAGTCACTATTAAATACTTCAAATATGTCAAAATGATAAAATAAAATTAAAGAACGGGTTTGTTTAAAGTAAAATATGTAACAGAAAATTCTGTAAGTTTTAAAAAATAATTTTGTCTTTTGTTAGTAATGTTGTAAACATAAAGAATGACTTTTCAGCTGGCACTTTCTTTTGCACACATAGTTATAACTAATCATAAGGATAATATTGAAAGTCCAGTTATTTATTCTACACACATATTTTCTTAAATAACTAATAATATTGCTTATGAAATTATTTGTGATATCTTGTGTTCTTTGCGCTGCATGAAGATCGTCCTGTCGATAACTACAATGTTGTAAGTGGCAAGCACATACAAGGTTATCTTTGGTGTTTATAAATGTTTCACTAAGACGATTTTCAAAATTTGATGATTCCATCTTTTTCATCCTTCTTGGACATTTTCTCAGCCATGTAACATCTCAAATTTACTGCTGTTTCGAATTTTGCCTTTTTCTATGATCTAATGGTTTTAAATATTACTCACCACCTTCGGTGAGTAATACTAAGTATTTTTTTGAATCCTTAAAGTTTGGTCTACGACTTGAGGTGAATGCGGCTCTTAAATTGATGGATGTTGGGTTGCTGGCCCTGGAACTTCTGAAAATGGAATTCTGATCAGGTGTAACCTATTCACTCGAGGCAACATGCCCCGTTAACGAGTTTGTCTCGGCGTTTCTGCCAGTTTCGCCAGCGGACCAGCGAAACCCACCAAACATATGATTTTGGCTTAATAAACATACATGTGCATGCTGCTATGTTTGGACTTTTAATGGTAGTTTAAATCTTTTTTATAAACAGCATAAAAAACCTGTGATCATGTAATGCATTATTATAAAAAATTCTATAGCTCCTGGGGCCCCATTGATATAACCCACTGATTATAAAGTACTTTATAAAATTCTAATTATATTTTAAAAAATAATCATTTTCCAAAAGAAAAAAAGTGAGCATTGTATTCAAAGATAATTGATTGTCTTCACATCACTATATTTCCCAAAAGAGATTATGTGTTTACTGAGCTGAAAATGTTAATTTTTTAAAGGTTATTTAAAATAAATTTACCTCAACAGAGACTTTGTTAATTTTTTAAATTATTTAATTAATATATTCTGTTGCAATCATTTGTGAGCTACTACATACAGAGTTATTGTGAGGAATCCAGGAATCATTTGGCTTAACAAAAAATACATCTAGGTAACCTTGGATTCACGCTTAGGGCCTCACCCTGGCGGCGACGGTTGGGCTGTGGTTGTGCCAGTCCTAGGTGGGAATTAATTTTCTTACTTGGGGTTGCTGTTCACCCCAGTTACCACGATAAGGGGGGGGGAACACCTTTCTTTGACTTTTTTTTTATCATCACTCTTCTGCACCCAATAATGGCCATTATGATAGTTAGTTATTGTAACACCGGTCAAACTTGGATTCATCCATCCATAAAATATTTGTGGGGTAATCATGGATGATCTTTGATATCAGCACTGAGTAGGAACCGAAAAAACTCTATCTGTCTGGCAGTGTCTCCCACCTCCAGAGCATGCACGTTGCCACACTTTCCACAAAGTCATGCCAAGACGTCTGGCCACAGCTCTAGTCAAAGTATTGCAGTCTCTTTGAAAACAATCCAGTATTTCCTCCTCTGCTTCAACAGCATACCCACGAGGTCTTCCAGCATTGCTTTGCCATCACTGAACACAACTGGTTCCCTGGATGAGCCAGTATGTCTTACCAAACATGCTCATATCTGGTAAATGGCCAATAGGGAAAACGACAGCTATATTTCTTCGTGCTGCAGCAGCGTGACCATCATAAAACCCATAACAATCAAGATATAAGTGTATTCTACATTTTTGAATGCAGACATGATTGAAACTGACAATCAAAAACAAAAACAGCATAAAATGTGGCTAGACAGCAACGACACGTCCGTACACGACAATGGTTGAATCCAACTTATTTCCCCAAATTGAATTGGTTGGTGGGCTTGGGCTGTGTTCACGAACACTTACGAAGGGGCACGAACGATCCCAGAAGTCAGATGAAACTCGCTAGCTAACAAAAGGAGACAAACCCAAAGCATGAGTAACAGCGGCCCAGGTGGCATGCTTCTTAGGAAAGTTGCAACCTGCTCTGCAAGTTTTTTCCATACATAAAGTGATTGTTTGCAATGTTTATACCTTGTTGGATAGCTGATGACAAGGACGTAAATTCTGTAATGTGTACGCTAAGTATCATACAATCACTGATATGTTAACTACCAGAAAAAACTAACGTGCTAAAAAATGTGCTGTTATTCCTCAAGTAGTATTTATAAGTTGCTAATCAAGGTTTTTACATTGTTTAAACCACTTTAAACCTAAATTATCTCGACTACTATTTTACCGACAGGGTATCACATGGTAAAATTTACTGCAAAATGGCTCTACTGTAACCCCTTTCAAGGAATAGTTTGAATTTCCAGTCATCCTGTATATAGAACTTTCTAAGAGATTACCTTCTATAAGTTCTATTAGTTGTAAACATAATAAAGCTATATTTTTTAAAAGTGCTTCAAGCTGCCCTACGAAAACAATGCTATATAAAAATATATATATACACACACAGACACATACATGCACGCAAGCACACACACACATTATGTCCCCAGAAACCAAATGCTTCCAATACCAAAATGTACCAGGCATATAGTCAATAGGATGTGACACCTCATTTCACTGTTACTGCAGTGCTAACACTTCTGTGTAGGCTCTCATTAAGTTCTAGTACATAACAGGCTGACTTTGTTTCTATTTTTCCTGTAGTATGATGAATAAATGAATTTTGTCTGTTGCTCATATGTGTCTGGCACACAAATGATGCTAAAACCCAACAATGTTCTGTTGAGTTCAAGTCAGTGCTTTGACTAGGCCAGCTAAGCAGCCCCACTTGCTTGTATACAAACCATGGCACAAACGACCTTGCTTTATGGACAGGATAATTATCACACTGATACAGGAAAGGTCAATGTGGTTTGAACTGCAAACTGCAATGATAAACGTGTACTATCAAACAGTGTAACAATCAACAACAATATGTGAACAAATATACACAAATAATACGAGTCTCCAGTAGCAAAACCATAAAAAGTTATATTTTTTTATGGCACACTTTATTATATACAACATTAGAGAAACATTGCCTCTAAAAATTTCTGGAAAACAAGTGAAATGAAAGACACTCTAGACACTGTGAAAGTTTTTCGTATAAGTTGGGTGGTCTCATTTAAGACAAAGTTGGCAGCGATGTAAGTGTTTGAACTTGATGGGATAGAGTGTGATTCTCTCTGCATTGGGATTCAGTTGATCAAGAAATTCATGAAGTCATGATTTGGTTAATCATAAGTGTATGGACACAGCACACACAAATACTGTTTGCCAAGCATCCACAAGATCCATCATAGCCCGATTAATCAATTAATTTCCTTAATTACTTATGTATTAATTAATTTTTGTACAAGTGTTTTATGACTAATGATTGAAGCCAGCTGATTACTGCTGAACATTACACATCTGTACAGTGTTGTCTTGCTTCTGGCATGACCACTTATAACTAATCAGAGGAGACTCCATAATTGCCTTGGTGAGTCATTCTTGGAAGAGGACAGGTTGGATTCGGTTAACTTGTATCCTTCCCATAATACAAAGTCTTCTCTTTTCTCCATAATCCCTTCAAATTTATTGCTTGTAAATATTAGGTTTTCTAGATTTTACTCAGTCCTGTAATAAATTTTAGATTATGTCATGAACAGGGTAAAATAGCAAATTTTTTGGTGGTGAAGAATTACATTTTTCTTCACATTGTTGCCTCCTGTTGTTGAATGTCAGGGAGATGCTATGTTAACCAGCACTAGT
Source organism: Clitarchus hookeri (assembly GCA_002778355.1). Lineage (NCBI taxonomy): Eukaryota > Metazoa > Arthropoda > Insecta > Phasmatodea > Phasmatidae > Clitarchus > Clitarchus hookeri. Next base: position 170,306 of record NQII01000080.1, on the reverse strand, counting down.
AAGTATGATAATGGTGTAATTTAAGGATCCCATTCAGTGTTCTCACTGAATCACTATATTGCAACAGTATTTGGCAATGGAATAGACACAATTGTATGGTCATTTTTAAACTATTTGAAATGGCTCCCCATTTTTGAGCCAACTAGTTTCCTAATTATATTATTTTTTCTAGTATTAGCATTTGTCCAATTTTCTCCATATGTTTCTTATACGTCAAAAACTTGTTGAGGGTGACTCCAAGATATCTTGGGTTGAAAATTATGTATTAGTTTTCAACCACAGAACATAATGTTAAGTAATTTATGTGCAATGCAAGTACTTCGATATAGTAAGCCAACGTGTTTTCATTTATTTTCTTTTTTACGGTTTGGGTAAAATCTACATTTCTCATAGTACTGGCCAATTTCTTTGGGTCATGAATGTCTATTCCCCGCTTTTAAATGTTTCATTCCGGAATGCTATTGCTAGGTTATTTGCATGGATAATCTTTAAGGGACCTGCGACAAGCAAGTGACTTACATATTAAAGGTTAAAAAGAGGTGAGAACAATGATCTTTGTGACAGGCCATATTTGATGATATAAGATTTGCTTGTTCTTTCATGACAGACTTTTAAATGCTGATTTTTGAGCACATTCTCCACCAGTGATATAATCTTGGAACTGGGATGATTATCTTTCAGTTTATCTATAAGTCCATCAACTCGTACAGAAACATAAGCTGCTCTCAAATTAATAAAGGTCACAGAGTTTATAATTTTCTTCTGAAAGCCTACATCAATTAATAACCTTAGGGCCAGTACTTCCTCACAGCAGCTTTACTTCTTTCTGTAACCAGCCTAAAGTTGAAGAATTATATTACTGACAAATTTATATATGATGTTGCACAGAAGTCTTTCAAATATCTTGTGACAAATACTCAACAGAGATGTGAAATTGTAACTCACCAGGTCATTGCTGGATTTCCCTGGTTTGACAATTGCAATAATTTGTGTTATTTAAAATAGTCCCGGAATTTGTCCTTACATAACGTATTGTTCTAAAATTGGAATAGTCATTTACAGGCTCTTCTTTACCAAGCATTTGATGATTTCTGGAAACATTCCATAGTTCAAGTAACTCTCCTGATTTTCAGAAATGTAAGTACCTTGTTGACTCCTCTGTGAAGGATACAGAGAGATTTTGGTTCAGTGGTATCACCAATATTAACCCTGAGTTGATCTTTATTTCATTACTGAAGGTCAGGTTTAATGTGACATTTAATGCACATTTATTTAGATGTATCTAAGCTTTCTGATATTTCACCTTTCTTTAAATAATTTAGCTAATACTTGTCTCCCAGATCTGGATCACCTGTTGACCCAATTTTCCCCCATAAATTATTTGCCATCTTACTCTGGCAAAATGTGTAATTTTTTCTATAACCAAAAGAAATACAACCTTTTTATGTTGCAATTATTACTCTTAAAACCTGGCGTAATTTTCCGGTTTTGGAAAATATCTAGCACACTTCTGAATAAAATTCTCCCCAATAAATTTCCCAGTTTGCTTACCTGAAGTTTAATAAAGGATTCTACATTGTTTACAAAATATAATTTGTAATTTTAACTTTAAGTAAATAAGACTGATCAAAGATGGGAGTGCAGGAACCCTCAGCAGACTTTCGTGTGAACGGAGATGAGGGTTTAACTTTGCCAACTTGCACATCAAAGAAGTTATCAAGGTCTAGCAATCTATAGTTAATTCAGTCCAATCCAAACCATCATTATTTCAGAATTTATGTTATTTGACATACATCTTTAGTTTGTGGGATGGGAGTTAAAAATTATTATTCATTAAATTACGAAAGGGTGTATTCCTTTTTATTGTAGCTGTTAGCTCAACTTTATATAACAAACATTCTTATTGGTTAGTAGATCATGTTCTCTATGACATGCATCCAAAAAAATGTTTGTTATTTTTCCTATGTTGTGGTAGTTTAGGAGGGTTGTGGTTTCAGTAATGAAGCAGTCAAGGTGTACTAATTTTACCCCTGTGGATGAAAGTTTACTGGTTGATTAATAAGCCCAAAAAAAATAATTGAAAAAAGCAACAGATGCCATAACATGGCGTGAGAAAAGTAAATCCTGGAACAAAGTAACGGATTTTGAGTTCTAAAAAATTTGGTATGAATTTACTATAAAATGCAACCATTCCTCAAAAATGTTTTACGCCTCGCAAATATTTTGGTGGTGAAAAATTTATAACAGCAAAATGTTTAATTTCCAAAGTGATCTTCTACCAAGAACATCAAATAATTTGAAAGCAACATACGATAATCTTAAGAGAAGAGCACTGCAAGTGGCAGCTCACAACCAAAATGAAAGTAGGTGGACAGGCGGTGGGAACCCTAAAATAATCAAAGACACTGTGGCAGATTGTACAAGATGTTGCCTTTAGTTAGCGAAGGACTACCTGCTGAATTTGACTGCAATGCTGCAGAAGATAGGCACATGCTTAGTTTATTGTATAGTTGTAGTAAATTGTGCACTTTTGTGGCTCCTATGATATTAGGTATGGTGTAGCTATTTGAATCGCTGAACAGGTCATTCACCAATATATTTATGTTATTCAGTTTCCACTGCACACTCCAGAAACTTATCTAGGCCTATTCCAAGAATCCTAGGTTAGTTTAATATTTTGTTATGTTTAATAAGTCATTCACATTGAAAATTCATTGCTTTCATGTAGGTATGAAACCAATTTTTTTAGTATATTGTAATATTCATCATAACTTTAATTCTGTTATTGCAAAAGTTATGTTGGTCCAATCCTTATTAACATTATTTACACTCAAAACCTTTCGTTAAACTCACTAACAATAACTTTGGGTGACAATTAGTTGACAGGACTTTAAAGTGAACATTAATACTAACAGGAACCTGTAAAAGACACTAAAGGATGGATCACTCTTAAAGTTCTCAAAGTCTAACAGGAAGTTTAATGTGAACCTGTAAAAGTGGCCCTAAGTCTTTTTTGCTCTCACAAAATTTCAGTATAGTGTCCCACACAGTGGCAGCCTCACACCAAGTGACATCTGTTTCATCAACACTATCATAATTTTCATTGCCACTACTTTCAATTTTGGCAGCTTCGCTCTTTTTTGTTGCTCTACGATATCTTCTGTCATAAGTGACATGGAAACTGGAATGTTTATGCCAATAACTAGCCATTCATTTAAGTCAGTTGTGCATAATTTGTTCATGGGATTTTCTCAGCACACCAACTATTTGAACAATTTTCCCGTATGTGTTGTCCATGCACGTTGTCTTATCTCAAAACATTAAGAAGATGCCCTCATCATCTGTTGCATCTTCAAGTGTTGTTTTTGGCCATATTTTTTGCCATGCTTGGTTCAAAGTCTCACTTTTCACAGCATTCCATGCACACGATACATTAAATATAGCATCTTTCAAGTTGTATTTCTTTTGAAATTTAATTATTTTGCCATCAGTTTGTTGACTGCAGCACAAAATCACACCTGTAAAGTATGTTCAGATTTTGAATAACACCCTGATCCGTTCATTGAATCAAGATAGTCACATTTAGTGGCAGGAAATGTACTGATATGTTAGCCTTTCATGAGTTCTTGTGCAAGAGGATGAGGATGGCCGTTGTCCAACAACAGTACGACCTTGCTGTCGTCTGGCATTCCTTTCTCTCACAAGTTTTCTTTTACACTAGGCACAAAAATGCTATTAAACCAAGCAAGAAAAGTTTTTGCATTCCTCCAGGCATTACTTTGGGCTCTGTAATAAACAGGTAAATGTGTTTTGTTTTTAAAACACTTTCGTTTCACATATTTTCCATCCACAGTGATTTTCACTCTGTGTGTACCTGCTGAATTTGCACATACAAGAACTGTAGCGCATTCCCTATTTTGTTTAAACCCATGCACCGAAGTTTAGTTACCACCAGCTAAAAGTGTTTGGCAGACCAATTTTTGCCTACATAGTAAATTTGCGCAGAAGTCAGTTCATTTTCATTAATTAACTTTGTGAAAAAGGTGCCAAATTCATTAGCAGCATCTACGTCAGCCAACTTCTGCTCGCCATCAGACACATCTAACCTCCTAATCCCTTGCCGGTCCTTGAAAATGGTTAGTCAACCCTCTGAAAATGTACATGGTTCCTTGAGCTTCATTTTTTCGTAGAACTCTTTTCCTTTTTAAATTGAAATAGGCCCTGATATCGCAACACCTTGCAATCATTTCAAAGAAAACCCCTTGTACAATGCACTGCCAAAATCCTTAAGTTTAGCTGTGTGAATCATTTTGCGATTATAAACACTTTTGCCAACTTGCGGTTTACCATAAACATTTTAAGTTTGGCTGTTTTTAATGTTGTAAACAGTATGTAGTTTCCCTGATGCAATATTCATCTTTCATGGTTACAAACTTTACACCACTTTTGAACTTTTTTTGCAAATTTCAAGATTTTATTTTGGTGTTAATGTTACATGCTTCCTTTCAGCCACAATTATATCTGGTGGCAGTTGTTGCAATTACAAGCTGCTGTTGATTTAAAATAAATGTACTTCATAGCAGTTAAATGGATTTCCAAATCATAAAACAAAAGAACAGTATTTAACCGAGGAGTACTAACAGTACAGAACCAATTAATATTTAACCTTTTGAGTTATACACTGAAGAGCAAAAAAAACTGGTACACCTGCCTAATATCATGTAGCCCCCCCCCCAACCGCAGAAGTGCCGCAAGACGACGTGGTATGGACTCGACTAATGTGTAAAGGTATGCAGGAGGCAATTCACACTATGAATTCTGCAGGGCAGTCCACAAATACAATCTGCGCCAATTTTAGAAAGGGCTGTATGTCTGTCACGTTTAATGATTCTCATCAGTCGTCGTTTGTCCCGTTCTTTCACGATCTTTTTTTGGCCGCAGTGATGTCGAAGATGTGATGTTTTACCGGATTCGCGATATTCACGGTACACTCATGAAATGGTCATACGCCAACATGCAAATGTTATCACTACCTCGGAGATGCTATGTCCCACTCTCGTGTGCTGACTATAACACCACGTTCAAACTCACTTAAATCTTGATAACCTGCCATTGTAGCAGCAGTAACCGATCTAGCTGCCAACCGCATCGCGTTACTCTGATTGGTTCCAAGCCTCTGTTATTTGCATACGCACGCCTATACCAGTTTTTTTGGCTCTTCAGTGTAATTAAAATGGTAAAAATGTAATGTTTAAACACAAAGGAAATTATAGTTTCCTACAATTTGAAAACAAATATACAACCTACACAAATGGGAATATACTGAAGTTCATTAGTATGAGAGATCATATCCTTAAGACTATTTAATCTCTATTTTTTCACGCGTAGCTGGTGGAATGTAAGAGAAATCCAAAATACAGTTAAACTAGAAACAAAAATTTTAAAAATTCAAATAATTATACTGAATACTTTTACAGCAACATAATCGTAAATGTGAGAATGTTGAGCCAATTTGATTTTGCTTGTGCATCAAACAAAACATCAATAAATATATATTGACAAAGCATTCTCATTTGTAGGTTTTTACAATTTTCATATTTGTATCAGTACAGAGCAGCTTATATTTTTATAACTTTTAAACTCAATGCCAGAGCAGTCATTGGCATTCCTAATACTATCAGGGACATATTTCATAAAGGCACAAGTGTTGTACGTAACAATTGTAAAAATTAAGAACTTGTAATCACAAGTTGTCCAGCAGGTGTTTCACAGATATTTCTAAGAATTGTTATTAACAAGTGAAATATTTAATTGTCTGTGACAAGTATAGTTGATACATTCATAAAAATTTTCTGGCAACATAATTACAGATGATTAATGACTCCAGCTCATAAATGCAGTTGTTTATGTTAGCTTGATTGTCCAAAATGTCAAAAGTGTGCTGTTAAAAAATAAACTATCGATTTTCAAAGAAATTATAGAACTGAAAAGGATGTTTGTTTTTGTGGTTTTTCCAACAAATTGATGAAGAAATATAAAACAGATTGCTAGAAGAAAATCCATCTAAAATGTGGCAGCTTAGGACTTATGGCCCCTGGTAAAGAATGGCTGTACAGTCGTGATGTTTGCTAACAGCATATAAAACAAGAAGTTACCGATAACTAACGAGCCTTCTTTTCTCTACATGGGTGCAAATAAATTTTAGTGAAGTTTTTAAAAGCTTAGATGGTAGGTAGGTGTTGACATCTCATTGATAGCAATAATTAGAGATGAAACCAGAAACATGTGAGAAAGTACCAAGACAATTAAAATACATGAGTGACTTACCTAGGATTATAATTCAGAAAAATTAAGCTAGCTTGCAATCAACTGCATCACAGAGGTAGAATTTGGGGCGTCAACTTTGGATGTAATCAGTCTAATGGTTTGAATGATAGGGTTTACTAACCCGAAATATTTAAACTGCCAACATTTTGAAAATAAGAGTCTGAGCCACTAAAAACACATAAATTGACATGGCCTAACATAACACTACTTGTGTGAAAAATATGATGGCAATCGGTTGATTGGTACTGCAAGATAAGGCATAAAAATATTATTTTCTTAATCAATCCTATCATACAAAACTGCCTTAAAAAAATGTTCTTTATATTATACGTCTAATAGATATTGTCAGCGTAAAAAGTTTGGTTGAATTTGGTTAAATTGTTTAATAGATATGCGAAATACTGTATATCAAAATGTTTATATGGCCGCCATTTTGAAAATCAGTGCCTGAACCCATTTATATCATGGAATTTTACATGGCCTTTTGTAGGTGTGCAAAATTTTGTGGAAATTAGTTGAATCATTCCAGAAATATGGCAAAATGTTAATTTTACTCACCTGACACAACTTTGTAAAAAAAAATCAGGCAAAAGAGGATCTCCATATGTATAAATGATGCTTCTAATTAATACTGTTTGCATACAAAATTTGGTTGAATTTTGTTGAATTGTTTCATAGATATAACAAATTAATCTAAATTATTTATATAAACCCCATTAAAACATGCCTGCCACACAAAACATATGTTGATTTTCATATCCTACTGTAGCAATACTTGCGTGAAATTTTGGTATGAATCGGTTGATTGATCCTAGAGATATGGCATAAAACCTCCATTGTTCATGTGACAATCTTCATAAATGGAGAACAAAAAGTTTATGTATGATACAATCTGCAAAGTTAAATTTAAATCTGTTACATAATTTTGTAGATATAGCACATTAAATCAAAATGTTTGTATAGGCACCATTCAGAAAATAACAGACTTCCATACTTAAAACATGCAAATTAATATGGCCTACCACAGTACAACTTCTTCGCCAAATTTGAAATAAATTGGTTGATTGTTTCCCGAGATATGGCATAAAAACTGTAATTATTTAACGTGGGGCTATCTTCCACAAAGGCGGAGAAATGAGGCTTTGCACAGAAATTTTGATGGATACAACTGATACTGTCAGCATACAAATTTAAGTAAAAAAATTTTTTTGTAGTTTCATAGATAAAAAAAAGAGCTAAAATGTTTATATGGCCACCATTTAAAAAATATGTGTGTCTGACCCTCTCAACGTTTTTCAGTTTACATGGCTGGCCATAGTGATACTTGTTTGCCAAATCTGGTATAAATTGGTTGTTTTTTCAGAGATATCACTTAATTTTAATTTTCCATGTGATACTATTTTACAAAATGGCAGACAAAAGAGATTTTATGTGGGCACATTTGATGGCTGCAATATATACAGCCAGCATACAAAGTTTCATTTGGAATTAATTAAATGTTTTTGAAGATATAGCAATTATGCTAAAATAGCTAGATGACTGCCATTTTTAAAATAAGTGTCTGACATACTTGAAACATATTTGTACATATCAACTGCTGCAGTACTATTTGTTTGCTAATTTTGGTAGCAATGTGTCAATCGTTTCTCCGAGATATTGCACAAAAACTTTATTAATTCATGTAGAACTATCTTTCTAAACAGCACACAAAAGTGGTTGTTTTTTAGTGTATATGATGCTTGTAATAGATACTGTCAGCATACAAAATTTGGTTGAAATTGGTCAAACGGTATGGTAGTTATACCAAATAAACCTAAAATATTTGTATAGCCACCACTTTGAAAATAAGTGTCTAATTAAGTTCAACAACTTACATTTACCTGGCCTATCATAGTATTGCTTAAATGCTATATTAGACGAAAATTGATTGTGTAGTTTTCAAGACATAATATAAAAGCTTAATTTTTTCATGTGATGCTATCTTTAAAAATGGCAGACCAACAACAATATTAACATTTGAATTCAATGCTTAACACTTGCGCTGTCAGCATACAAAATTTGGTTTAAATTGGTTGAATGGTTGCTGTGATATGACATCTCACCCTAAATTTTAAAATGGCCACCATTTTGAAATAAGTGCCCCGCATGGTCGAGAATGATATAAGTCAGGTCACCTTACTTAGTACTATACGTATACCGAGTTTGGTGAAATTCGGTTAACGTGTTCAAAAATTTAAGGGGGGGACACACACACAGGCACAGGAAAGTGATCTATAAGCCTTTGATGCTAAAAAGTAACAACACTAAGTACAAACATCAAATGAAATAATAATGGTATTACAAAATAATACATCTGCATTAGAATATCATGCTGTTTACTACAGCCTTGATCTACAGCTATAAATATATTTTGCTGATATACAATTTATAGAATTTAGCTAATAAATTACTTATAATTTACCTTAAGTTCTTTTTTTAGAAAAAAATTGACAATAGGAGAAGAACTGAAACAGAAGAAGGAGTCAAATGTAAGTTTATAGAAGTTAATAACCAAGTCTTAGACATCACTGAATGTGACAACCCTACAATCTCAAGCTTAAGTGTCACAGAGGCTTAGGCGCATAACCCTTAGTCTGTTCTGAAACCAATAAGTTTTTAGTCAATTGCCAGAATAGCAGTGGCCATTGAATGCAATGACATTAACTGTGGAGAAATATCTTGTAATGCTTAAGGTGAAACAAATAATGAAAATAGAGGCAGTGCAAGTAGGCTCTGTTTCTCAGGGCAGACAAAAAGGAAAACAAACTACTCCGATTGAGTATTCAGTGGGTGAATAATATGTGGAATTAAAGAAACAGAATTTTTAACTGCAGATTGAAATATTTGAGGAGAGTTATTTAACACTTCCACTGCAGATAATCAGTTCCTCAGTGCTGCTGACAAGATAACTTTCATCCAGTGCCTGCTGTGCTGAGATATTGCATCACTGTGGTTATCTTGTTTTTTATAGACTGCTGATGCCTTCTGTTCTGTACTCGAATGAAGTTGTTTTGAAAGTGAGCAGGAGCAAATTACTGATAGTGTTATCACTTTCTACAGCTTGATAAAATAACATGTTCCTTGCGACTCAGTAAGATTGCACACAAGGCTAGATTTTCATATTCTGGAGCCGGTTTAATGTGTTTTCTGTACGACTTGTTGCTATGTACTGATTTGCATATGCACATGTACCTCACATTTTATTCTCAAATGTGCATATATAAACGTAGTTTTGCTACGGTACCAGTAAATTAGGGCGGAAACTTGAGTAAAATTTTTTTTTTGATCAAATCAGGAGGTATTAGAAATTTTTTTTAAAGTCACAGTGAACAAGAGACAGTAACATTCAGTGATTCTGATGAACACATGTTAGATAAGATTGTATTCCTTTGGTCAGCAACCAACATCGACTGGCGAAGCTCGTAACACTCAAATATTTGTAGCAGAAGAAATATCTTCGTCGTCGTCAAAAGAGGGAGGCTGAAGAAAGCAATGAGGATAACTGTAATATATCCCCTGCCATGTGACAATATTTCACCAGTAGTTCACCCATTTTAAGAACTTTTTCTAGATGTAAAGCAAGTGTCAATAGTAAAAGTACAGTACTCAAATTGTTATGTTTTTTTTTAACAAAAAAACTGGTGACCTTAATTGCAGAACAGTATAACAAGAATTAGAGGTTGAAAACTGACAAAATGCCTTGGTTATCGCAATCGCATCTTTTGAAATGGAAATACAAAAAATTGTGATGAAATGTTTTGCTTTCTGGCAGTATGTCTACTCATGTCACAAATGAAAAAAACTAAGCAAATACTTGTCCAAAGATACTCTTTTACAAACTTCAATGTTGGTAACATCATGTCCCTTGATCAATTTTTACTATCGCTTAGGATCCTACATTTCTCTGACAGTAACATAGATAATGGAGGAAATAAGCTTGCAAACAATAACAACTTCCTGTTCCCAGGAAATATTCTAGAATGTTGCATAGCATTTGAACATATTACATACATAGAATGTAGATAAACAGACAGGTGAGGCATGAAAATTTCTACTTTAATATTCTTGCATATTTTATACTATTCTTCTGAATTTTTATATGCTGTATTGAATTCAGCAATCCCAGTAAAATCATTCACTTCAGCTTGTATGAGCCATTTTAATAATAGGTAACCAGAATCACCTATAATGATTGCATTTGGGATTGGACGCCAACCTTCGAAAAAAGACTGCTATTCCATAAAACTGTCACATCTTATACACTCCCTGGCCAATTAGCACTTATGTAGTATATTTACAAGTTTGGCCCATAAACAATTATACTAGTAATGGAATAGTTTCCATTTTGATCGACATAGGCAGACTCGTTTTATGTTGGAGCACCAGTTTTTACTAATGTCTCATAAGATGTATCTTATAACTTGAGAAATTCCTGTTATAGCAAAAAATCCTGCAGATAAATTTATAATGTTTCTAGGATAAGTGATGACACTAGCAAATTTAAGTTTGTTTAGTGCTTGCATAACATTCTTCACACACCTACGTACATCGGCTTTACTCAGTCCATGAGCATCTTTAATTATATGGTACTGTCCTCCACTGCCAAGCCAATGTAAAGATATGCTAAGCTACAATTTTTTTGACAGTGTGTGGGACAGGTTGGTTGGATGAAATAGCAGATGTCAAATGTTAACAAGAAGTTGTTCCAATTTTAAACATTTCATTCTAAAACATTTACTAAACTCGTACACTAATTCAAAATTTAAGTTTAATCTCTACCTAAATGTTTTCCTACTTCTTTACACGTGCTCCACCAGCTTATTTTCATCTCCAGAAGAGGAACTAGACAACAGAATCTTTCTAGGAATATGCCCCATAAACTTGTAAATGTAATTCACCTAAATTTCCACTCAAGTAAAAAATAATTCGTAAACAAGTGTAGTGTCAGCTATACAGTTTTCTTTAGTAACTATCAAGTACATCAACTGTCATTACAAGAGCATTTTTGTGAAACAATTGTAACAAGGTATTTTTACAAATTTGTAAATCTTTATTTGTTAGTTACAAGCTCATACATTTGTGAAATGGGTCCAGATCTCACAGTATTGATTACACCAGAAATTGGACTGATTCAAAGCAATTTTTATTTTTAAAAAAATGGCATTATTTACAGATAAAAAATAAATAAGGGGGAATATTGCTTCCACTACACAGTTTCGTGAAAATAAAACTGAAGTGAATTACCACGAAGGTCAGAAAAACTCCACTACCACTTTCCATCACAAGTTGAGTAAATTTTCACAGAGCAACTATTCTCACATAACATAATTTAGATAACACTGAACAATTAAAGTGATAAAAACAACTGTAAATGTAAGGTGCAAAAACCACTTATGCTGTTTCCTTACTTACCAATAAATCTGGGCGATGCAAATAGAAAAGCCTTTTATAATCATCTAGCCACACTTCAACCAGACGCACAGTGTTGATGCCATGAGTATCCTTGCCTCCTGGGAACGTATATGGGTGAAATGAACGGAAAATGTGGCCAACTCGAGAACACGGTATTATTTCCAAAGATCCACCACACATCCACACCTGTAGTGTAAAAAGGTTGACACACTAAAGTTAAGCTTAACAAAAGAACACACAAATAACTAATATAAGAGAAAACAAACCCTGAACACACATTTATATATTAATCATCATCAATTGAAACCGAGATTTTTTTTCCCTAACACTTTAATTACAAACTACATACTGATTACTTAGCGTTGGTACAAAAAAATTTCTTTTTTAAAAACTAATTTTGGTTTGGTGAATTTTTGCCAAGAAAATTATTACATGTGATATACTGAAAGTCACTGTAATTAAGACTACTTTTACCACTATCTGAAAGAAAGTTGTTGGCTGATTAAGGGGCAATTTTCATAAAAAAAACTTTGTGTGATATTTACAGACAAATATTCAGCTTATTCACAGCCACCATCATTTGTGCAACAAATTATCAAAATAATACAAAATATTACAATAAAATCTTGCTGCATAAGAGTCTTTTAAGTACTTTCCACAAGGGTAATGGGTCATTAGGAAAAATTATACATTATCCTTCCTATTAATTTTATTTGTACCAGGTAACTATACATTATCATCATGCTCCAAACAATAAAGGGAAAAAAATTTACACCATGTTACATAAATGCATAAACAATTCTTAAGATATTGGACATTTTGTAAAGCTACTAGAGATGAGTTGTCTCAAAATTATGACAATTATGTGCAAACAGTATTGCATGCAACAAACAGTAAACTAGAAAGGCAGGTGGGAATGATGTTTGTGACTTAATTCACTCAGTTTTTGAGGCCAACAGTATTACCTCTGTATGCTCCATTTTTTATATTTATAATAATATTTTTAATGGATAATTTTTGTAAATGAGTGAGTGAGTGAATGAGTTAGGAGATTTGGGCTGCTCTTAACAGCGAGGTCTTGAGAGCCAATGAGGGTGAGTGAGTTGAGTATGGAGCAGCACCGGAATGAAAAGGCTGGGGAAACGGGAGTCCCCGAGAAAACCCATCGACTAGCGGCATCGTCCGGCACAATTCCGTCATGCAAAAATATGGGAATGAGCTGGCCTGGGATTGAACCCAGTTCGCCTTGGTGGGAGGTGAGCAGGCTAATAGCTCAGCCACCGTGGCCCTCTTTTTGTACAACCACCGTGTTTTTTCTTCATGGTTACAAATTTTTTCTCCAACAAATGGGCATCGATAAAAGTGGTGAATATTCATTTTCAACCAGGGCGTGTCCAATTCAGTTCACATGTTTCTGTTTGTATCCATGCCTCACAACCACCAATGAGATGAGAGGACCATGGAGCAAAATGAGTTTTTTCAGAGCAGAGAAGTTTAAAGCACGTCAAAGTAGCCAAAACTGGATGACCAGAGCTACCAGTTCCTTAGCAGCTCATGCAAGTTTATAGAATAGAAACCTGGAGCAGGTTTTTTTGGTAGAAAGGATCCAGCAACCAAATGCACCAGTGTGTGACAGCATACCACTGTAGGAGACCCCAATGGCTTACTACCTTGTCCCAAGTGCTGTCATCCAGCGAGAATGGGGAGAGGGCAGAGTCAGTGATGCTGAATAGCATTGGCAGATCAGGCTGGCTACAGAGGTGAGACTACAACAGCCAAGAAGATTCTGACCCCCTGACTAGGCAACGAGTTACACATGCTACCTGGTGTGGCTGGCACCCAGTTGAAGACGGTCAGGAGAGAGAGAATGCCTGCCAGCAATAAACTTGCTGGAAGCGTATTCTAAGCTACTGCACCACCACCGCCACCACAAACCTGACCAAAAACAGTGCCTGGTGGGCCACTATATGCAGAACATCTGCAAGCATTGAGGAAAGGACAAAATGAGTCAAATGAGGAGTGAACAAGCCTGCCACAACCAAAGGAATGAGTGATTGAGGTGAGTATGGAGAAGCGCATGAATGCAAGGGCGGGGGGAACGGGAGATACCCAGAAAACCAGCAGACTGCGGACTAGCGGCATCGTCTGGCAAGATTTGCACGTGTAAAAATCCGGGAGTGACCTGGCTGGGGATCACACCCAATGGCGTAACCATTTTAAATCATAAAATATACTGAACATTCCACTCCCCTCTACAAAGCAATTTTTTAAATTTAATTTGGTTCACATCTGTTTTGTACTGTATACAAAACTTCGGAGTTAGCTTCAAATCTGAACAATATTGTCAGTTCCAGCAACCATTTTGCTCTTGTAACAATACTGTGTATCCAATAATAAAAACATTAAATGATGACTTGGAAAATAAAGAAGTGGTGGAGAAGATATCAAGGCATGAATTATCCTCACTTCATTATTTCATATAATCTGTATGCTGAATTTAAAAAGCAATACCCTTACTATTATGACAAAAGTTTTTATTTAACTAAGAACAACACTACTTACCGGTCATGTTCCAATCCTTCGGTATCTTTGCTTGTATTCAGTTCATACTAATTAGGTTTACGACCCGACATTTCACCAAATACCTGCATTACCAACCAGTTAAATGTTTGTACCAGTTGTGTGCTATTAATGGCTTTCGTCATCACAGCCTTATGGCTGTGTGTGTGATGCACATTTATACACACAATACTCTCTTAAAAGCTCTTAAATTCCAAAGGGTCTTAGTTCCATATGCAGAGTAATGCTACTTTTACAATCACTACCACTGCACTGTTCTAGTATCGCTGCATACCAGTGTTCTTAGCTATATTACTTATCAGATGAAGACAGCAAAGATATCAGACAGATAGTTCTAAAAAAAAAAATTAATTCTATGTGTTTAGATTTGTATGTAGTGTAAGTATTTATTCCATTAATTATGTGACAGTGATCGCTTAAAAATAATCTGTAAACACAAACATATATTCTATTTACTTTTCCTAATTTGTAATTAGTCATTTTGTACTGAATTAAACTTTCTTTGATACGTGTAGTGCTACCAGTGTATATTTGTCAACATTTTCTGATAAATGACTTGATGAACGTAATACTAAATTATAAAACTTGCCAGAGTTCCAATCCATTTATATTATTAATAACTGGCTCTGCGTGCTTAACAATATCTTTTACTGGATATTATAAATGATATTTGTTTATCTAACTATATAATTCCTACCTCCTGCTTACAGATGCCATTCAGCTGGGAGGCACTGTTCAAAAATAAATTAATTCAAAACAGAACAGTTACAATTTCATACAAATCTTTTCCATTCATTAACTTTGTAGAAGTTTGTTCTATATCAAAAGTTTTCCATTCTTTTCAATATTTAATAAAGTTTTTCCTTGGTTAATTTTTGCAAGTAATATGAATATTCTATTTTTCAGAATAGCAGTTTTTACTTATTTTGTAAGGGCACAGCATCATATAATGCCTGTATATCTGACATTCCCTGGCAAAAAATATTTAAAACATCTAAATGTACATTTTATGGTACGAGCCATGTGTTAATATTTGCTGTACGATGACTATGTGCGGCGCAGGACATAGGCAGCCGAGTTTTTCCTACATTCACTTTTCGTGCCTCTCTTGACCCCAGATGCCTGCACTGGTCAGTGTATTGGTTCTTGGTGTACACATGGTATGTTGCAAGGAACAAGGTAGAGAGCAAGCTGCACAGACCAGCATTTCTTTGTGCGGTTCAGATGCACAGGACACCAGCGTATCAGGAGATAAAAGACAGACGCATCACCTATATATTTGCACCTCAAAGCAAAAAAGTGTTTGGCAACACCTTTGTGCCATCTGCTGTCTGTGATGAGTTATATTCATTTCTTTATTTCCTAGTATTGTGTAAACAGCCCATGCGCCTCCCCGTTTTAACCACAAAGAAAAAAATGTAAAAATATTTTTACTGTAATCTTTTTTACCTTAAATTTCACTTTTTTTTTCTAGGGAGAAGATCTTAGCATCCCATTTTACTAACACTGGATGCAATGGTCCCACATGAATGGAGGTTTTATTGAATAATTATACAGGTTGTACACTGTATATGATAATGATCCAAGGTCGTACACCTATGGACAGAGGCTACAGAGTGTCTTTATCAACAATGTCAGTATCTTGCATAGCTGCCTTTAGTGACGATGCAGTCCTCCAGTCGTGTGTAGAGACGATCATTAAGGTGTCGGATGTCATCTTGGGGAATAGTGTTCCATGCTAATTCCACCTGTTGTAATTGATGGAGGTTTGTTGCCGGTATTGCAGACCACACCAAATGCCGTCCCATCATGTCTCACACATGTTCAATAGGGGGACAGGGCCAGGGGAGTTGACGAACACCTTCGAGAGCTCATTGGGCAATATGAGACATGTGTGCACAGGCATTGTCCTGCTGGAAGAGGATATATCCTTGCAGTTGTAGGAACTGCAACAAAATGGGTTGGATTATGTTCTGGATGTAGTGTTCACCGTTCAGTGTTCCCCCAACAAACACCAGCGGCGTACTGTCATTGTAGGCCCCCCCAACCATGATGCCAGGAGTTGGTCCTGTATGTCGCTGCCGTATACAATTTGGTTATTGCCACTCTCCTGGTCGATGATGCACTTGCAAATGACCGTCGCTGGCGCGAAGGCAGAATCTGCTCTCATCACTAAACACAACTCCGTGCCATTCATCCTTATATTTGAGTCATTCGCGACACCATCCGAGATGGGATGCACAATGACGTGTGAGCGGAAGCCTGGTGAGTGGCACCATTGATCATAGCCTAGTGTCCAGCTAACGGTAGGTGATGATCCTAGCTGATACCCTGGGTGCAACAGTGGCCTTAATATGTGCGGCGGTCTCTATTGATCAGTAATGGCTGCTCGTCTGATGCAGTGGTCCAGGCGGAAATCCGTATGCCTATGCCTTCCGGAACCCGGTTGACAAGCATGTGCACCGTCGCACCACCAGCACCACCAATGATGCACAGCAGACAGTTCACATCCTACACAATGTTAATCATTGCATATAGTACCCTCTATCAGTGCCCCATGCACGTATGATGTTTCTACGTAACCGCTTTTGTGGTGTTCATTTTTCATTTTCCACCAGTGTATATTCAATCCACTTTTGTTATGAGTAATATAAAAGTCATGAAAATTGTTTTTATGTGAGATATCCGCAAAACAATCATCTTTCACCTTCTCTTTATATTCACTCCTAAGTAGTGCATTGCCCAAGGATTAAGAATTAGATGTAAGAGAACAACTTTATGGCAGAGCTGTACAAAGTACTGAATGGGCAAAACTCAAGTTTTTTCAAATCTAGAACTATCAGCAATACAACCCTTAAGATCATACCAGTTTTTGGCGATGTTGAGATGTACTGTAGGCACCTAATTTTTTTTTGTGCTTTAGGCCTTACCATTCTTTCTCTATTTGCAGCCATCAGTTTGCTGTCATTTCCTAATCTTTTCCCTCCTCCATGTACCTGTGCACTAAATGGTGTGCAATGTATGCACTGGTGGTCAGTTGGGTCACTTCTAACTTAGACTGAGGTAGTCATTTTTTTCTTTCACTGTGGGGTTATACTGAGCTGCTTGTATTCAAGGCCGCTGCATGGTAAGTGTCCATGTTCAATTGCATGTGTAAACTATTTTATTACAAGAAGAGTTTCTGCAGCCTTTTTCTAAATATTCAAGTCTGGCTTTTAATTTTAATTTATTCATTTGAAATGTAGTAAACTGCCTACTGGCTGTGACATGACATATTATCGTCCTTGATGTGACGTGTACCTGATTAATTATTCGTTTAATGAAAATTGTATCACCTTAGTGCCGTTTTAATAGACTTTGAAAAGCCTTCAACTCAATTTGAAATACAAATCTTGGAGAAATTCTTGATACTCATCATTTGTTATGCATGTCTGTGATTAGTTCTCTTGTCTTCAAGTACGGGTGTGACAGGTTTCATGAAATAATTATTGAAACTAATTTGCTTAATATATGCATGCAAAAGGGCCAAACAGAGCATTCCAATTAAGAGAACGTGCCTGCTAATACAAATACCTTTGGGAATGGTGGTAATTCTTAACACAGTACTAATTCTTGGAAAAAACAGAAGTAAGCACTGCACAGTTATCATGTTGGCAGTGGTGTTGCAAGAACTTTAAACAGAGCCAGACATTGGTAGTTACACAAAAATTTCATCTCTTTCTCACACTTATCACCAAAAATTGTTTCTGCTCAATTTATGAATAACTGTAAATGTGACAGCTGTGCAACACCGAAGGGATTAATTAGGCCTCAAACATACTCTATGCTGATATTCCCCCTGGGATTAAAACTTCTTCCACCTTACCCAACAATTCAAAAAAGCAGCAAAACCAAAAAACACAGGTTTGTTATCTCCACTGGGGCAGAATTTACATCTATTGTGGGATTGACAGGTGAAGTGTAGTTTGCAGCCATAATATTTGGTGTGGTGTGCAGTTTATGTTTCCAGACACTAAACAGGAGATGTTAAAAAGCACTAATATCTATTTTCTTCCCAAATTATATTTTTACATTCACTCCTCAAAATTCTACTGCCTGGCTTGCTACTAAATTAAATGTGAATCTGATTTGATGCAATTACTGAAAGGATAATGACACCAGCTGAATTTCAGCAATTGAAAACGAACCCCCAAGACCTTTCAATAGTCCCGAACACGTGGTTAGGTTGTCGTGTTGATGTTAAATTCCAAAATCACTCCCCGTTCACTCAAAACTAACCAAAGACCACTACCAGAGTTGAGTCCGCAGGCCTTGCAGCAGATAATACATCATTTGAATAGAATACAGTGTTCAAATACATCCAAGATCCAAACAAATGTAAGAGCAATATTAGAGTTACATCCAGCAGTACCTGTAGGTGGTTAGTACTGAAATGCAGAAATTATAAACAAACAGTGCACCACTCATATTTACTCTTTTTCTAAGTGGGTTTCACTTATAGACCAGATTCAGTCATATCTAAATTTACTATGATTATTACGTTGTCTTAGCATCATTCTTACTTAATGGTTAATCATGTAACTTAAATGTAATAATTTTGATTTTTTTTAAACTAAGACAACCTTTCATTTTTTTTCTCCTTTAGAGAATTATTATGCTATAACTTTAATCTGTTTACCTAATTTTGTGGATGTTGTTGACAATTTTAATTTGTTGTTAAGTTTCCTTTGAGGCACAGAATTTTGGTTAAGTTATGTCTATCTGTGACGGGCCAAAGCAAAATTTTTACTGCTGAAGTTAATATAATTTATGTTCTCTTTCACTTTGTAATCTTACATTCTTATCTTGATGTTTATCTTTAGGGTTGTAGCATTTCCGTGGTCATAAATTAATTTTGATGACTCTTGGCTTGATTATGGCAGCTAATGGATGAGTCCGGTCGTGGTCCTGCTAACATGGATTGAAGCCAAACCTTCTATTAATTAGTTAATCTAAATTGGGGAGAGTGAGTAGTTTAAAAAGATGCTCTAACATGCTAAAAATTAATGTATTTTAGTGCTTAATATTGAAGTCAGCGCCAGGCCATGTCCTGCATTCCAGGGATTCTGATGAGATTTTCTCAGTTTGGTAACATGAGACAGTTTACTTACTTAATTTTCTTTGTTAGTTTTATCAGCAAGCCAAAATTATTTTGTTATCAATATGAAGTATTTTATTCAAAATGTGCAGAAAAGACTTTTGTCCCAGAGCAGAGTCATTGAATTTTCAGCTCTCCAAAAAACAAATCCTTGTCATGAATATTAACCCCCTTAAAGTAATAAAATAATTTTATAATTTTAAATGAACACTTGGCAGATAATAATATAAGCTGATTGTATTGCATAGGTACAGTTACATTTCCAGAGACTGAATAAATGGAATTTATTTTTTCTTTCTCCTTTTTAAATACATAATGTAAGAAAGGCGGTATTACAAGTTCCTAAGTCATAGTCCTTAATTTTCTGAAATTTTGGCAGCATCAATTTTTATTCTTTATTTCATGAACCTGTATTGTGTAAATTTTCTTGACTTTAAAATTAATTTGAAATGTTACTACAGTTGACTCACTGTCTTAAGTCTACTGTATTAAGCCTAATAAGTTTTCTAGGTTTTTGAGATGTAGCTGGATAAGTTGACTTATAAGTCTAAATTTTCTAGTGTCTGTTTTCGATTGTTTTACGCATAAAACTTATTAAGTCATTATCACCGGGGACCTCATGCTATTTACTCTTTCAACAACATAAAAAAAACCAGTGCCTAAACCATAATTTATGCTCACTGAAGTATTTGTGTTGGTAGGAAAAATACTACTACATTAAAGTAAACTTTCTTTACCACACATAAGATATATATTTTTTTACAGAAAGTAGCAACCTTTAATGTGGGGTCAAAACAAAATAAAACTTACAAAAAGCATTTACTGCAACAGCTGATTTGCAGTTTTAGAGATATAATTTTATTTTCTCTTAGTTCAAGATAATGCATAATGAAGGCACATAGAATGCAAGAGGCTCATTTTCTCTCAGTTCAACGAACAAGGAAATAACAGGCGAAGGGCACGATTCCAATGCATTACGAATAGAAATGAGTTCAATGCTCCAAGCGCGAGCTAGTTTCCACAGATGATACACAACATGCTTCTGACAATAGTGTAAAAGGAACGTTAACTAGCACTGAGAATGTAGGGATGGAAATTAACAATGCATTCACTGCAACTATGCTCTTATTAGATACATCATTGCTATAGTCTGACAGCACAACTAAAAACACTACAGAAAATTTATAACTGGAAATGCGCAAAATCTCAGCCATGCAATCAGCAGTGTGTGAGGTGACAAGAAATTGATAATGCATTACATGACTTAATGATACAACCTTGAAGATACGTGCAAGGTGTTTGTCCAGCTGTAATTGGCTGGTAGCTTGGTGCTGTGCTAAACCAGGGGCAAGGTGAATTTCGCACTGAAGCATTGCAGCAAAATATTTATTTTGGCTCTAGATGAGCACATGTACGCGGGACAAAGTGAACTGCTAGTCAGACTTATCTGAACAGCGTAGTTAAAGTCCTGTCACCATAATTGGGTCTGTGCATCAAGTTGCAACAACCTAATTCATATAACAATAAGAACTCTTGTCACACCAATATGGCACATGATGGGAATTTATTTTCAAACAGCATGGAATTAAACCTAAGCAACGTAATTATCATTCTTCTTATGACCAAATATAGCTTTCCAAGAAATTGTTTCCTATAAGGTTGCAGTTTCCACAAACACAACTCAGCTTTATAGCTGGGGCTACACTACTTCTTCCAGGATTTCTTCCTTTTAAAGTATGATCATCAAAACATCATTGACATGAACTTATCACTATTTACAGGAGCAGTTCTTGGTAGATGAATGTGTGTTGATGGGCTATCCTGAGAACCAGGGATTCAATCCCCTGTGTAGTTTGAGCATACAGACCATTCACGGTATTTTCACACTTTTTTAATCTAACCTTTGAAATATCACCCCATGTTTGGTTGTTTGCTAAAAAAAAAAAAGGTGCATATCACAAGCGTTTTATACTTACATTAACATAAACTTGCATTCATTTGTTATTAATTAAAACTTTTACTAATATTTTTTATACAAATTATAATACTTTTTCATTGTCAATGTACCTTGCAACAGGGAGAAGAGCAATGTTGGTAGTGGCTGGTAAGGAATAGTTCTTATGTAGAATATTATTAACCTGAGTTATTTTCATTGATTGTAATGTAAATTATTTGATGTGTTACATTTGTGTTTTCTGTAATGCAATGTTCGAAAAAATTCAAATAGTTATGTATAAAAATATTTATTTTCGATTGTCTGTCCACCGTAGAAAAAATGGTGCATTAGTTTCACCTTGGTGTTTTCTATCAGACTCAGGAAGGTTTGTGGTGGGTTGCTCGAAAGTAGAACTTTAGTAGGGCTTTAGAAAAGTCTTAAGTAACCATGGATAGAGTATACAAATAGCGCTTTATTGATCTGGCATTTCACAAATCAAGTACAAATAAGCAAAGATGGAAATCTGTAGTTTATCATTCTTTACACAAAACTACTGTGAAGCATGTAAGATTCTCCCCTAGTATTCCTCAAACTTACTCATTGTTCCCATATTAGAAGTACTTGGATTTAACAAACACTTACACTTTAATGAAGAAAAGTTTGCCAATGAGACATTTTGAGACTTACAAAATTACATTTTAAGAAAACTGGTTAAGCCAGGGCAGGTTTACAATCACTTATTAAAAATAAACAGTAAATTGCCAATTCTCACGATTAAAAAGTATCTTTAGTAAAAAATTTTGAAAAAAAAAAAAATACTTTTTTCAAATACAACTTTCTGAAACATTTTACACGTTGTTACAAATTATGCAGCATGAAATGCAAGTTAACTCTCATTTTACAACCACTTTAGTCAAAATTTATATTTCACAAAAAAAAAATTAATGCAAAATTTTACTGAGATCTGTTTAGCATTGTTTTGGGACAAGGAGAGGCGCACATATATAACAAAATGTGCATGCAAGATAACATGTGCATTCCAAATGCGCATGTACCAAGAAGCGTGCATGTTATGTTACAAAAAGTGCTCATAAAGAATAAAGGAAAAATACTGTGAAAATATGTTTCAAAAATTGCACACACTAACAGAAGCACTATAGTTAATCAAAAACTGCATACATGGCTACCAGTGTGTGTATTTTCATTTTAAACATTTGTGTAGCAATTAGCTATACAAATTTGTTTTTGAATAGCATTTTATAAGTTTTATATACAAGTTTAGCAGTTGCATGACAATTTATTAAATCACTTTATTTACTGTAAAAATTATGAACACAAATATTAATATATAACTAGAGACACTCGTTTTTGATAAAAATATTTCCATGATTTCGTCTATTCTGGTGAGGTTTATTGTTGTATATTTTTCGCTAGTTTCTCTAAAATTTCATCAAAAAACTCTGAGTTTTAAAAATGTAATATGATACTTCAAACAATATGCTACATATACAATTAATTTTCCTTCAGAAAAATATTAAATTGAAGTGCTCTATTTAATATAAATATGTAATTTTAATGGCCAATAAAGAAATATTTATTACTCCATGTATCCAATACATGTGTGTGCATATGAAAGTTTATATGAATGTATAAAATATAAGCAAAGGCATGATTTACTAACATGATTCCCACACAGAATATACTAAAAAAAATGTAATTTTTTTTGGTAAAATACCACATTTTCCCAGCCCAACAATTTGACTGCAAACGCATAAATCACATAACTCACAAAAACCGGTTAAACTTATTTATGTAGCTTCATTTACATAATTTATAGGTAATTTTATTAATAAACAGTCAAATCACATTATTATGACCACCTGCTAGTATCCATAGTAACCGCCCTTTGCAGCACAAACAGCAGTTAGACGAGCTGGCAGTGACTCAGTGAGGTGCTGATACGTCTCCACAGGAATCTGGAGCGGAGGAGAAAGACAGCAAACACCACGATCGAGATGGTCCCAAAGATGTTCAATTGGATTGAGATTGGGGCTGTTTGGGGGCCAGGGAAGAACTTCAAAGTCTTGATCGTGCTCTTCCAGCCACGTGTGGACACTTCTAGCCGTAAGGCAAGGTACATTATCATTGTACCGTGGTATGTGGCATGGTTGTTAATAAAAGGTTTGATATGATAATTATACAACATACTTAAAGCTTGGCATATGTTCAGCATACTTTTTTCAGTTTAAATCAATAAACATCAACCATGCCTCAAAGTGGCAGAAATTACCTCAGTGTCTGGTAATTCGACAATCAAATACAATGTCCATAAAAAATTTTATTCAATTATAATTACCTGAACAACAACACATTATACTTTGGACACTTACGTAAATTATAATATTCTTCTGCTACCATAACGCCAGACACTATAAAGCCACTATTACTATTTAATTGTTTGGACACGTGTTTAGGCAAATGGGACACCACGTACATATTACCTAGAAGCGGATTCTAATAATATTTTAATAATTATATTTTCAATTAGTTATTAATTCTTCAGAGGTAGACATAAATCTAATAAATGAAATGAGTATAAAATTGCAGTTTCAAAATAAATATTTTAATTAACAAATTGACTTTATAGACAAAAAATGATCAAGTTACCAGTTAAACACTCAATACATAACTACGGTTAAACATAAATTAACTCGAGAAATGCTTATGGCCTTGAATACCTCAAAAACCCTGGAGTGCACCCCGTACAATCTATCTAACATTAATTTGCGTTACAAATACATATTTTCTTTTACTTGGCCAATAACTCGCATTAAAAAAAATCATAAAGGACAAATAAATATTTCAATCAAACGTTGTAAGAAATAAAAGTTCATCAATCAGTGACGTGTTAACCATGGTCCAGATGATACCAAGATATAATAATTAGTCTCCGTGAACTTAGTTGAAACTTCTCCAGGTGAACGCAAGAAGCTGAAGAATAGTCTGAATTTGGTGGACTGGTACGAAAGTAGTATCGGAATGTCGAAGAGATGAATAGTCGAAATACTACTTTGAGTGAAACTTCAAATCAAACTTGGAATGAAACATCATCCGAAAACATAGCATAAAACTGGGTCCTTCTGGAACACACAACCAAAAAGTCAGCAGAAAATTAATTACTTGTTCCAGGGTCAATAAAACATGGCACGTACTACCGGAGAAAGACTGATGCTGTACCCAGCCACCTCGGAGGGAAGATATGAAACTGCGTAGAATGATTGAAGATAAAACACAAAATTAAATCTCCTACATTTCTAAATACTATCTCTGCACTATTCTACATGATGCTTCTACAATTAAATAAAATGCTACAGGGGAATCATCTGCCTGCAGCAACCTCCCAGAACACGGGAGCATGTCATGTTACGACCGCGTCTGTGCAGGGAGTCGGGCAGAAAACAGTCCGCAACGGCGGAAGGATACAAAATTGTGCTTTGCACGTGGGGTCAAAGGTGACAAAATTTAGTTTGGAAGCTATTCCTAGAGAGCGCTGGGGGTACCGAAAACAGTCCACAACTACACACAACTGTTCTATGCTAAGAAATTACATGCGCTGTACCTCTGGCAAGTAGCGTGGACAAGGTACAGCGCGAAGTGTCCCACATCACAGAAATGCAAGCGTGTAAAGTAACATCCGGTGTAAACTGAGCAGTCTGCAGCAAGCGATGGCTTCATGCCAGGCTTGGCAGCAAATTTAACTCTCTACTAACTCCAATGCATGAATACTTGACTGAAATAAAATTTCTGAAATAACGTAACTCCTAAAATTGGAATAAATCACCACAGGCTTAAATTTTTTCTCAAAATACTGACACAATAAGTTAGACAAAATATGAAAATATATTAAATTAGGTAAAATCTGGAAAATATTGTGCCGCAAAATTTCAGGAAATTGTACAACAGCACATTGTGATAGAAGATCCCATCTTCCTATGGAAAGACAATCATCATGTACAGATGGACGTGATCACAGAGGATAGATTCCTAACAAAATCTATCAGGAATGCCTTCCACACGGATGATGGGACTTAGAGAATACCACAAAAACATTCCCCAGACCATAACACTGTCCCCACCAAGGCCTTGTGTTCGTCCAACAACGGATGCAGGGTGTTAATTCTCAGACGTTTCTCGCCGGACACGCTGACGTCCATCCGTTCTATGCAGATGAAAATGTGAGTCGTTGGAGAAGGCTACGCGTCGCCAATCAGTAGCTGTCCAGTCGCCATACTGTCGAGCAAATTCCAGTAGTTTTCGTCGATTCACCTGTGTTAACATTGGTATAGTCACCCCCGTCTACTCCAGAACCCCATTAGCAGAAGGGTTCTCTGAAATGTTGCGGTAGACACATGTCTGGATACCCCCTGGTTCATTTGGATGGTGAGCTGTTCCACTGTAGCCTGTTGGTTGGCCTTCACGCACCGTCGTAGTAGACATTCACTTCGGACATCAATGGCGCATGGAGCTCCGTAGTTTCCACGACTGTTATTCCCATGATGCCATTCGTCCACTCACAATACACCTTTACCACAGAGGCATGTGAACAGTTCACAAACGTTGCTGTTTCAGAAATGTTGCCCCCATTGGCTCAAAAGCTAATCATCATCCCTTTTTAAAACTCGGTTAAATTCCTTCCCTTACCCATGACGGCAAGAAGCACACTGTGTACGGCCAGCCTGTCGGTCACATTATATAACTGCTTCACCAGCCCACGTCACGGGCCATACATCATGGGCTACACGCTGCAGATGGCACTTCTAGCAGGTGGTCCTAATAATGTGATTCTACTGTGTATATGATGTGCACATCAAAAGCTCTGGGCCTTTTTACAGGACAGCACAGGATAGGGATCTGGGAGGGTGAATATGCAGGAACTACACCAGCATTCGCCAGAGGTGAGAGTGGGAAAACCATTTTGGGAGAAAACTACCCCCAGTGCAGCCGACCGGGATTGAACCCATGACCTCCCGAATGTGAGTCGGACACACTACCGTGTAGACAATTCAATAACAACAAAAAGAATGATTCCACTAAATAACTTTACAGTATTTATTCACGTTTCCCAACATAAAAGCCAGTTTGGTTGAAATAATGTGCAGGCAGTCCTCTACTTTCGCACATTCGACTTTTGTACAATTCGCGCTTTCGTACATTGGTTTCTTACACCATAAATTCGACTTTCGCGTGTTTGCTTCGTTCTTTCGTACATAACCAAAAAAAAATATCGCGCGCATGCCTCCATGAGAAACGTAAACATCATAGATATATGGATTGTTTATATTCTGTAGGTTTTGTCTTCGCAAATAATATTGCAGCAAAGTTGACTTATACTACGTAGAGACCTCTGGTGTGAATATACGGAACTATGTTTCCGATATAACTGAACAAATATGCAGTTGTATGTCTGATGTGTTACTACGCTATGGCGATACTACATATGAATGCCGTTTCTGTTTAAAAACAATAATAAAAACGGAAGTTCTAGTTTCCTTTGAGGTTAATTTTGTATCCATTGTTTTTTTTTGTTAATCTATTGGCGCACGTACATAATTATTACACTGCGCAATGAATAACAAACGTAAAAACGAAAGTAATGAAGACTCAGTGTGTAAGAAACAAAGAAAACATGTTGTAAATAGTGTACAAACGAAATTAGACATTATCGCGCAATCGGAAAGTGGCAAATCACTTGCAGCTATAGGACGGTCTTTCAACCTGAGCCGATCCACTGTGCGTTCTATCGTAAAAAGTAAAGGAAATATAAGGGACTATGTTATAAATTCGGGAAATCTCTCTTCTACAATAATTTCAAAACGGCGGGGTGCAGCGATGGAAGAGATGGAACGGTCTTTAAAAGTGTGGTTAGACGATCAACACCAGAAAAATATCCCTATCAGCCTTGCCATAATTCAATGCAAAGCTCTCAGTTTGTTTGAAGATTGGAAAAAACAGCTTGGTGAGTCAGCTGCTAATGCTCCAGAGTTTAAAGCGAGCAAAGGCTGGTTCGACAAGTTTAAGTCAAGGGCAGGACTGCACAACATAACATTTACAGGGGAATCTGCCAGTGCAGATACTGAAGCTGCCGAAAAATTTATAAAAACTTTTGAGAACATTGTTGACGAGGGAAATTACTCATCTCACCAAATTTTTAATGTTGATGAGACGGGCTTATTCTGGAAAAAAATGCCTTCAAGAACTTACCTGGCAAAAGAAGAGGCTGTTGCACCTGGACACAAGGCATCTAAAGACAGACTGACACTTCTAATTGGTGGTAATGCTGCAGGAGACTGTAAACTAAAACCTCTGTTAGTGTACCACTGTGAGAATCCCAGGGCTTTGAAAGGAAACCCCAAAGAAACACTGCCAGTCATATGGAAATGGAACTCAAAAGCTTGGGTTACTTCAGCATTATTTAAGGACTGGTATGTAAATAATTTTGTCCCTGAAGTGAAAAATTATTGTAAGCAAAAGAATTTGGCATTCAAGGCATTGTTATTGTTGGATAATGCACCCGGACATCCACAAGCATTGAGAGATTTATGTCCAGAGGTAAAGGTCATATTCTTGCCTCCAAACACCACAAGTTTAATCCAGCCAATGGATCAGACTGTTATTTCAACTTTCAAAAGATATTACATGAGGAGAATAATCGACAAAGCTGTCAAGGCAACAGATGGTGATGGAAGACCCACTCTAAAAGAATTCTGGAAAAACTACAATGTCCTTAATGCTGTCACCAATATTTCTCTCTCTTGGAAAGAAATAAAGTCATCTACAATGAGTGGTTGCTGGAATAAATTGTGTCCTTACCTGGTGCCAAATTTCAGAGGTTTTGAGGAGACCCCAGAAAGTGCAACAGAACAAATTGTTAAAGTTATGCATCAGCTGGATCTCGAGGTTACTTCTGAAGATGTTGATGATCTGATGGCCTCACATTCAGAGCCATTGACAAATGAAGATCTACTTGCTCTTCAAGAGACAAATTCATCAGCATCCACAGCTGCTCAAAATAATGGCTGTCCAGGACAACCAACAAAAACCCTTACAGGGAAAAAAATCAACGATGCTTTAAAAAACCTTGAACATTTTTTAAACATCATTGAAGAAAATGATCCAGATGAAGAGAGAAGTTCTCGAGTTCGTCAAGTTGTTGAAGCAGCTACAATGTGCTACAGACAATTGTATGAAAAGAAGAAGGGTGGCGTTCAACTGTCGCTAAATAACTTTTTCTGCAAAGCTGATAAGTTATCTACACCAGGTCCCAGTGATTGTTAAACCGGCTATGTACAATTCCAAAGAGAGCTGAATCTGTATGTATGTATGTACCCACTGCAATTAGTCAAATGTTTGTGTGTGTAAAATGTGTCTTTTCGATTGTTTGAACTATTAGCTATATTTAAACCCTTTTAAATAACTTTGATGCATGATCTTGTTTCTTTGTGTGTAAATATATTGTTTTGAATATTTTTTTTTGTTTAGTTACGTTTTTTTTTCCCATCTAGGAACGGAACCTCATTTATCACATTAAAATAAGGGTTCTACTTTCATACATTTCAACTTTCATACACAAATTTAGGAACACATTGTGTATGAAAGTAGAGGACTGCCTGTAGTTATCTTTTTAGATTTTAATTTTCTCCGCTGATGTTATTGATGTTAATTAAATGTTTAGTTGTGCCGGACCAATATTGTTGTTACGTGCGGTGCTGTTACTATTGGCGTTTGTATGTTGACAATACATATATTATCTTTATATATTATTGTAATAATTGCACACTGCAATGTTAATGCTATGAAAATGGTAAAATTCTCCCTTTTTAACTTATTCTGCCATATAAAAAACTTTCAATATCCAGTTCATAAATCAGCTCATTTTTCTGACCTAAACCAATGCCATTTTAAGCTGTTTTAATGTAATTTGTTACTATAGTATGCCATTCCGATGAGAGTTCAATTATCCAAATGTTCTAAAAGCTGATTTAGCAAATCTATCGCAATCAACCACTCAAACCAATTATGTTTTTTTGCTTCATATGCCAATCTTACACAATTATCCTGGTTTTTTGCAAAGCATTGAATTATTTTGCAATTTAAAATAACAAAAATAAATTCTGCCAAAATATTGCGATTTCACACCTTGCGAAAAACAGTGTCCCTTAATATGGTATCTACCTGTGCTCATATCGTAACATTTTTACAAGTCAAAATATTTCACTGTGTGTAAAAATATTAACAAATTAAAGTGTGTAGCATTTTGCGATGCAAAGTAACATGTTGCAATTATGTCACATTGCATTGCAAAATGTGATGCAATATCATTAAAAATATACACTGATGACTAGATTACATGTGTCCAGAAGAAAGCATGTATATATTGGTGCCAAATGCAGTGAAAGATAAGCAGTTTCAATGCAAACCAGGTGCAATGGTGTGAATTTTCCATGCAACCTTGTGGCGTTTAGTGTTTCAAGATCCTTGGAAAGAGTGTAGGAATCAGTGGGCTATGTTAATAAACAATTACAATCATGATTTTAAAAACTGAGCTGAGCTTACCTCCGGCCTAGCAGCTGCAGCCAGCACATCAATCCACTCACTAATGGTGCGCCTGGTTTACGGCAAACACAACATTACCCAACATGCACCACCACCTGTCGTCAAATTATTCCTGGGTTAGAGCACGGCACTACTTCTAGCCCACTTACCTTAAGATGCAACAACATTTAATTTCAATACACTACACTTTTACATAAATCAATGGCGAAAACGGGTACTAATAATACTTACAACTGTTAAACAAAATGCTGATGCCGAGTTATAGTCTTCGAATTTTAAACTGAGTGTGTAGTCTTCAACAATACCAGGTTAAAAGCAGCTAGGTTTCTGGTTAGGATATTTGCAACATACAAAAAAAGTGTACCCGTGCTTTTTAATGTCCCCTGTTAAAATGTCCTGAAAGGCTGTCATGGGAAAACTTACACACAAATACCACATCCACCACTACATTATGGGTGTTGAGTTGACAAAACCTCCTCAATCCTTTTTCAAAAAAATAAAAATATATAAATACATTTTTGAATAACCACAAGTAATGACCACAATTTTTTTTGGGAGAAACAAGAATTAAATCAAACGACATACAAAAAATTTAATAAGGGAAGCTGAAAGGTATTATTATCATTAATTTTAAGAAATGCATAGCAAATGTTATTTTATAAAAATTCATGCACAACCACAAAAAATTGCAAAAAATTCTTATAAATTCCACATTCAAAAACATTGAGATTATGTGCGATTGAGAAAAAGTGTGATTACACAGATAACTTTACAAATCTCACTGCATATTATTTCTATAAAAACTATTTTAAGGTTTCATTTTTAGCTCAATTTGATTTTTAAAATTTAAGATATTGGTGGTGATGTTTTTATTTTTTGTAAATGCTCTTTACAGTTAACAAAAATGCATATTTAAACACATATTCATGTAAAATTTTTAATATGCAGCATTTAATTTACTGTATAATCTAGAATAAGCATTTATTTTTAAATCAAATAAGAGATATATTATATACTCCCATTTTAGGTATTAAACTATTTTCTGGTACAAACATTTATGTTTCTAAACAATGTATATTCCTTTTGGTCAGTATGTAACAAATATACTCAGACTATAATTTGTTCAAATAAATAATTAAAATTTTACTGATAAAATAAGAGTGTTTATGCTATGTATTAAGACACATTTCGGTTTTACCACTATTCACCGTACAATAATGTCTGTATTTCCAAAAATTAGTTAATTTTAATTATTTGTGCTTTCAAAAAAAAAAAAAACCAAAAAATTGTTATAGACATATTATGATTATGCAAATCTATGGCATATAAATATTTTTATTCGCTTAGAAATGACATCACATGTAATGTCTACAAACTGAATGTGTTTGGATATGAAGAACACAAAACCATTTTTTTGCTATTCTGTGCTTCAAACAAGCTTTGTGGTAGTACTTGACAATTCTTGGCCCAAAGAAAGACAAAACCCACAGTGATTTACCATGCTGTGCTAGTGCCTCCCCCCTCTAGCCTTTATGGCATACAACACACATATCCATGCACAATTACTATACACAATTACTTATCATGATTTACATAGTTTGTATTGACCTACAACATGCTGTACATCACTCTGTAGCACATGTATTTTGTCACAATTAAAAAAATTTTAATATTCTGATCATGACCTAGAACACTCCAGCATCTGCCAGCAATAAAAACTGGCAAAACATTCTATTGATGAATAAAGTTTAAATATTGACCAACACTTTTCATGTATTCTTATGATAAATTGTCAGTTCCTAACACGTGTTTACCTAACTGCCTTGTGCTAATAAAATTCCACCCACACTCAGAATCCAAGTTTCTCCACTGCCTATGATGAACATAGATAGGCAATGGAGAAATACACTAAAATTCTAACTGGAAAGCAATTACACAACTGCCATTCAACTGTAAAAAAACACACAAAACTCCAGTCTACCCCAATTTTACACCTTTACTGGGTACTGGTAGCACACAAAAACAGTCATATAAAAACCCACCAACATTTTTAATAACTTTCCAGTCACATACCTAAAAGTTTGATAAAGAATCTAAATTCACTGGAAAAAAGTAAACTCAAAATATTTTAACTTGGGAACAGTTATTTTTAACTAGTAGCACAAGGTGCGACCTTAAAACATTCACAACTGCCACGAGCGAATTTAAATATTCACTGTTGAAGGGTCCTAAATAATAACATGCACCAGTTTCTTTATCATAAATTTTACATTATTACTTACTCTGAAAGACATTTCCAAATTTTCGCCTCCCCATACATCCATATCTTTGTCATATGAGCCAATTTCCCAGAAAAAGTTACGATCAATGGCAAAAAGACCACCAGCCATCGTCGGAGACCTGGAAAACAGCCAGGAAACATTACTGCAAAATTTTTTTATGACTTAATATTTAATGTGAATAAAGCCTGTTAAATGTTTCTCCCTTAAGTAAAAGTTTGAGAAAGGAGTATTGATGACTGCAAGTTGGAGAAGGAAAAACTAAGTAGGCCTACAATTGATAATGCATGGAACATTATATAAATAGCATTTACTGAGTATCAATTGGGCGTGGAATCCACAACAAAAAATTGGAGTGGGGGGAAGCCTTTAGTTTAAGTGTTTTTTTTAGGGGGGTACTGAAAGACAAGTTTTTAGGGGTCAATGGAAGAAGGATTTAGCTCTCCATAAGTATCTGGTAAATAGGACTTAATATAGTTTAAAACAATGCCGGTGGTGCATTAATCCATTGATTTGTAAAAATTATCACACTTCTCACCCTGCCCTTACTGGAGTTGCAACGAGATGCCCATCCCTAAATTTTCTTGTGTTCTGAAGACAGAGTTTTGGGAAAAAATTCTTATACTCTGCCATTATTCTGAAGCATCAGCAAGACAGTCATATTCTTCATACTTCCACAAATAATAGAGACCATTTTCTGTTGTATTCGCAACTGGGATTTTTGGCAGAATGTTTATAAACTGGCAGATGGTCATTTCGTTGTACAATATTCCAAGAGGAGCAACAGGTAACAAGTCCTACGTTCAGAAAATAAGGTGGCTGAATTTGCCAGGGTTCATTGTGAGAACCATAATCGCTACTTCAAGGAATAGCATTTGTTTTAAAGAAAAGTTTAGAACTCAACAAATACAACTACAATAATTTGAAAAATAAATTGATCACCCTGAAAGCATCATCACAGGGGCACGTAAATAGACACAGGCACAGGACATGGTAGTATGTATACAGAAAACATCAAAATACTGTGCCACACCAAGCATGTATTACAGGTCACCAACACTTGCAGGATGCACTTAGTATGGTGTAGGACCACCCGTAGCACCCACAGAGTGGAGACCAGCGGCGATAAGGTCTGGCATGGAGGCATACAGATGTTGGATGTTATCCTGAGGGAGATCCTGCCACAGATGGTGCAACTAACCCTCCAAAACCACCGTAATTGCCACTGGCCAAAGTTACAGTCCAATCTGGTCCCAAACATTCTCAATGGGGGAGAGGTCTAGGGACAGTGCTGGCCAAAGAAGCATGTTGACATCACGAAAGCAGGCCAGAGATACCCATGCTGTGTGATGCCGGGCATTATCCTTTTGGGAAATGGGATTGTCAAGCTGCACCAGGAAGGAGTATACCCATGGTCACATAATTTCCTGGACACATCACAGTGCTATCAGGGTTCCTTCAAACACCAACAATGGGGTGCAGGAATTGTTGAAAATGGCACCCTACACCATGACACCTCTCGTTGGGGCAGTGTTCAAAACCCACCGTGATTTACCATGTTGTGCTAGTGCCTGCCCCTTCTAGCAACTATGAAATACAACACACATATCCATGCACACTTCACTGGCCAGGACATCTCCAGACTCAAATTCAGCAGTCATTTGTATCCAGACCGAACTTTGATTCGTCGCTGAACACCACTCATCACCAATCTGCTAGCTGCCATGCTGCCCGTTTCCGGCAGAAGGTCACACATGCTCTGCGATGCTCAAGTCGTAATGTTAGGCATTGTAAAGGTCGCCATGATGATAGATCCCACTTTGCTAGCTGCCTGGACATAGTACTGGTGGACACAGGCAAATGCCCAGCTGCCATGACGTGTTCCTGGATGGTGCGCAAGCAAACTGCATTAAATGCAAATGGGACACATGTATGGTTATGATGATACTAAGTGGCAACCTTTGTTATACTCGTGTGATTCATTAATGGTATTCAAATTTTGCAAGTGAGTATATTTTCCAATATTCCTTTTACACATGCAAATGTTTATGTTTATTCCCCTCGCCAACTGGTGCAGGCAGTGAAAGTAATAACCAAAACCAATCAGCATTTCACTGTTTAATCTAGATTCAAAATTTAAATTTTGATAGCATTCAGCAGCCTTAACCAGGACTGTCACTGCTAGCTTTATAACTCCAAAACACTTGCACACTAACATCTTACTGCTTTGCCTCCACAATACATTATGTTTTCCTTTTATTTTGTGGCATAATGCCTTGTCAACCAAGGGATTTAGAAAAATGATTTCTATTTTTTTGCTTATTAATTTTTTTAATGACACTGTACAAATAACCACAGCCTGATGAAGGCACCATCCCAGCATTTGCCTGGAGTGATCCAGGATAACCACAAAACAATTAATCAAGATGGCTGGATCAGGAATCATAACTCTGGTCCTCCCAAATACAAGTCCAGTGTTTTACAACAGGTTGTGAGGGAAAGGGACAATAAATTATTACATCACAAGGACATGATAAAATCAGTACTGACCTTTTCTACTAATCCCAGTTCACTGAGTACTATAATAATTTTTAAAAATGGCATTTGTACTGATTCAGGAAAATTAGTAAACACATCAAAAAATTTCACTAGTCTGAAATTTGTTTAGAATCACAAAGAGTTTCTCTCCAAAATATGAACACAAAAAAAAATTACCAGACATATAGGAACCTGGAGATACAAATAACGAGAGACCGGGACAGCAGGTAGAAAAGCAGGAGCCTCCCACCTAAAGAACGAATGTTGGATGCATGTACAGTAAACTCTCACCGGACCATGGTTCAAGAATCCAGGGTACTCCTAAATTCAAGGTGTTTCAGAAGCGATGTTACTCTAAATTGTTTTGATGATGACACAATTAAAAACTGAGAGCTCCCAGATAACTTTTTGCCAACCTTATAATGTGATACTTCAGCAAGTGCATTGCCCTCTAAACTGTCAAAATTTGAAACTGCATTTTTCATTCTAGTTTTTCCCAATAAAGCCAAACAATAACACTAAATTTCTCGAGGCTTAAACATTATGTTGCTATTTAACTTTTGCAGCAATACCACCATGATGTGGCCAATGTATCTACAAATTGACTTTCTATTGCTCATCAATACACAAATATACTTACCTTGTAGGATTAATTGAGCTTTTACGACGTGCTTCTTCTTCAGGTGGTATGTTGATCCACGTAAAGTGACCACTCCAAGTAAAACCTCCAATCTGAAAGAAGTCTTTCGCTCCTTTACTGTACATGTATTCCATTGTCTCATCACTAATCACATCAATGATTGGCATCAAAACAGAACTTTGGCTTTCCTTGATCCTCTGAAGTAATGGTTCAAGCCTGCACATCAACAAAACTATGTTCAACTTTATTTATACTACTGGCTAACATCATTTACTTGATACTTTTATTTAATAAATCACACAATACTATAAAAATAAGTTTTTACCTGTATACACACACAACATATTTCAACAGACATGATCACAAGACATTTTTTTAAATATAAAAATACAACCTCTCAAACGGTAACAGGTATTGTTAGCAAAAAGGAAATATATTTCAGGCCCTAGAACCTCCATATTTCATTAACCATTACTGAAGGTGTTAGGCCTTGTGCAGTAATCCAGTAGATATGCCTTCCTCTAACAGCACTACTCAAAGTGAGAAGGGTCAGGCCATAGCATAAAATATTAAGGTTTACATATAGTTAGGCACCACGTTGTTTACTGTGTGATTTAAGAACATCTGGTAAGGAAAATTATTTTTAACTGCACATTACACTATCCCATATATTTTTTTAAATACTTACACTTCTAGAATGCATTAATTTCTTTGGGACCTCATAAGAAAGTAATAGCATGACGACAATAATATTGTGTTACATTTATGAATGTTTTTCCTTGGTGTAAAGCTGCTGATAGTGGGTATGGAGCTAGTCTCTTCAAGTATTGTACACCAGACAATGGTTATACTACAGATGTAAATAAAGTTTGCACATGGAACTGATTTTTTCACTGGCAAAGTTTATATGTTAAAGAATGGCTTATTTATCTAAAGAAATTTTTAAGTTCTTCAAAAAATTTCTTCATGAATTTGTTTGTGTTTGCTTCTTTCTACCATTTATAGAGATATACTGTTCAATACTTGAAGACTTAAGAGCAAAACTCAAGTTTGGAGAAAAAAAAACTTAAAAGGCATTTTCTCTCTCATGGGAACTCACAAGCATGGATGTGTGACTGGCTGGAGGGAACACCTAGTTAGTGAAGTGGAGGNGGGGGTAAGGAGTGTACCAGACACTTTACCTCCTCCCTCCCCTTCTTAGTTCTCCGCACCCCTAACTTGGGTTGTCACATTGATGAGTTGAGAGTTCTGGGAAGGGCATGCCATGGAGGGATTAAATTACAAGAGTACAGATAAGAGAAGGGCAGACCCATAACCTCAACTACTGACAATACCAGTCAATTTGTTGCCTACTTCATTATCTACAAAAGTGACCTGGTACTTTAAGCAGAAAGAGATTAAATAATATAAATCTCCTAACTTTCAAAGGGTAATTATCTCTCCCAGGTGGTCCAAGTGTGTTGGGGGTCAGGGTATGTCTGCGACACCCTCAGGTATAAAGTATTTCTGTTCAGTCTGTAAGCTGTCACTGAGATAGCATTTCAGCACCAAACTGATGCAGATTTTTTATTTTTTTTAATTTGAATTTGCCCTATTTAAGAGCGCTTGGAACCATTTTGGCTGAGTTTTCTAGCTGCCCAATATTCCTTCATGAGTTGTGACTGTCTTTGTTTTCTTTCCTCCGTGAAGGTGTAGTTGTTTTGATGCAGATTTAAACATCGACAAATTCAGTAGAACTAAATATCAACACATTCAATTGAATTTCATAAAATTCAATTTCACACTAATGGTTAATAGATGTTGCTGGTAACGCATTATTGGCGACAGATAATAGTTGATGGGCGTGAACAGGTATGTGGTACATCTTTTGTGAAATTTACTCTTCTCAACTTGCACTTCTGAAAAAATGAAAACTTCTGGCCCAATTATTGTAATGCACACACATGCTGCAGTTTTTGTAAAATAAGTTAATCGAAAATTAACAGAGGAATAAAATTACACTTTTGGCACTCCTCTGCGGCCTGATTATAAACTCTCCTTAACATAATGATTCAAACGATGGTTAATTGTATTCTGTGATGGCCAGCAAAATTCAAGCAAGTCTGATTACGAAGCACCATGTATTGATATAACTGTTATACTTTAATGTCTCTCTTCGGTGGTTGACAAAGTATGATAATGGTTGTTGGTGGGTTACCTTGTAAATAAACAGTACATAAAATGGAGAGGGTTTCAGATAAAGGAATGCTAATATTTAGAAAAGTAGATGGTGCTAATTCTCAGTATGCACTAACATCATGTTACTTGTATTTGTACATTCACAGGAAGGAAAACTTTGCAATTTTGTTTCAGTAAGTGCCAGATACAGTGAATATTGAAGTTTTGTCACATTGTGAAGAATCCGCTTTCTCAGGGTCAGCGAGACTGTAAGATGAATTTCCCTGTACATTTCCTGCTTTTTCCTCTGAATTCCCGTACACAAAAAAAATTATACGAGAAACTAGCAAGTAAAATAAAAGTTGTGTACCTTTATCTGTGAACATTTCTTTGTACATAAAACTGGTTTCACGATACAGCGACACAATGTGGCACAGCATGTCTGATGCACAGGCAACAAATTTCAACGTGGTTTCACTACCAAGCAAGCAACACTTGGTTGGTGATGAAGGTCATCCTAGACCATGATGCCGTGTATTTCAGAGTGAATAAGCTACTACCAGCAAGGAAAGTGCACTTGTAAACCATACCCAGGAGAAAAACTGAATTTAAAATTTAACAAAAAGCAAAAACAATACAACAGATATTATAAATGTAAATATTTTGCAAATAGATTCTCAATAAAAAATGGGTCAACTAATTCTAGTTTACGTTCATTGAAGAGGCAAATAACTTTACAAGTATTTTTCTTGCGTTACATACTATACTATCCCCTTTTTTCTTTTTTACAGAATTATGTATTTAAAGCTTTTTCTTCTCCGTCATCATCTGACGCCCACAAAACCAACATCTGCTATGTATTTATCGCAGTCTGCAAGTGACAGCCAGCCAGCCAGCCTCACTCTGGCTACAACTCATCAAACTATTGTGAAACCATCTAGTAATTCTCGTAAACCTGCAAGTTTTATTTTAAAAAACTTATTTTCTTATGTAACCAACATGACATTACATTTTCAATAATATTATAAACAAGTATTTAGTGAGAATTTACCTCTTATCATAAATTTATCTATCTTGATTTATATTTTACAACCTACAGCATAATTTACATTATTTTAAGTTATTTCTGCACAGAATATCTTTTTATATATAGTTTGGAGTACTTTGTTTATCACTTAAATGACAACATAAAAATATAGCTCTCATACATAATATCACATCACCCATTTTCTAAGGAGAGCAAAATTCCCTGTCTTGTATTTTTCACCCCATTGCTCTGCTATTCCTTACACCAGGCAATGCAAGTGTTCACTCTCCTTTGTGTTGTTAATGGCTGTAGTGTTTATCAGCGGACAGGTAGTTATATTGTAATTAATTCAATTATAAGTATTGGAGAATGGACTGAAGTACAGAAAATTTATAGCAGCACTAAAGTTGAGTGCAAACATTGCATGGGTGAAATTTCTGGTAAGTATAATGAACTAGCATTCATCTTTGTAAATATAGGAAGAAAAGTTCTTGGCTGTTGAGCTAGATAGTTTTGCAGCTTCTATGTTAGTTTATAAGTGGAGAGATTTTGTCGGTGCTTAACAATGAGCTCTTGAACACTGGTGAGGGTAAAATGAGATGAAGGTGGAACAGTGGCAGAATGCAAGGGCAGGGGAAACAGGAGCGGACCGAGAAAACCCGCTGGTCAATGGCAACGCCCACATGTCCCATATGCAAAAATCAGGGTAACTTTACCCGGAATTGAACCCGGTTCATTTTGTGGTAGGCGAGCAATCTGACTACTACATTACAGCTGTCCCCTACATTACTTCCTCACAGATGTTGGATGCCAACAGAGAGGAAAATATCAAGAGATTAAAACCTTTCTCCTAATATGTGGAGAGTATTTACTGACTTGCTTAGCTGCTAAGAAAGCTTTGCATCAATTGATAATGTTGTGCGACATGACCCAAAATCTTCATTGGTAGAGGGTTGGTCCATTCTTGGCCTGAATAACAACATACATCCGACATGGATCAACAAATACCAGCCATGCAATACATTCAAGGGAACACGCATCCAATCACCTTGCAAAGCTGTCTCTAGTTGAGAAAGTGCAGCTGGAGGTGGAAGCATAGTATACTCTTTGGCCTCCAAAATACCTTAGAAAAATTCAATTTTGTTAAGACTGAGATGTCAGACAAGATTTTCCACTTCATCCTTTAGCTCAATGAAACATGCTTGGACACTATAAGCAATGTGAACAGGAGTATTGTCTTTAAAACATAGGCTGTTTGCCAAGGATCACATTCTGAAGTACAGGATGATCACCCAGAATTATAAGATGGTGATATAACACATCAGCCTATACCATATTATTTTTAATTCTAAGGTATTAAAAAAAACTCTGGTGGGTTTTTCACATGGGGTGTTATTGAAGATACCTAACCCAAAACCCATGGGTATAGTTAATGACTGCCAACTCTGTCTAGTATAAAAATATTTATGTGAAACGTAACGTTGGAAGGAAATTGTGACAAATCTACATAAACTGTAATTATAAACAGAGCTACCACAAACCAATTTCAATCCTATGACAAACAAATTTCTCTGATAATGGTCTGAAAAGCTACAAGTAAACTAGCTCTTCTCAGCAATAACACTACAATCATTTGGGGGTAACAATGCACCAGTCACAGCAACTTCGTACAACTTGCCATATTAAATTTCAAACAAAAGCTCATCAAGGATTCATAGATATTTCATTGTTCTTTATAAATTAACATCTTAACCATATACAGTTGAGCACCCCTCAACCGGAACCGTTGGGGAAGGGCTATTCCGGTTGTGGGAAAATTCCGGTTATGGGAAATGAGGGTGGGATAGTATGAAAAATAACACATTTTTAGTCTGAACTCGTGTATATGTGGCACATAATTTTAACTTAAGAAATTGATAAGTGTAAATTATTAGTTTTATCCTTAAAGTTACAAAACCATTCAAAAAACAATATGTACTGTTTAAGAAAATGTGAATCATAAAACTCCCGGCACTGCGTTTATGAACTTCATTCACAACCTGCTAGCGGGGGTTCTTATTGCTTCGCATGCATGCCTGCGTGAGCAAGCGAGGACTGGAGATAATCTAGGGCTGCAGCAGTAACATGTTACCGTTTGTGTTGACGTGCAACTGATAAAACTCCTTGAAGTATAGTCAATTCCGTGGATAGTCTTTCCCTTACTACATCGCACGTCGGCACAATATACATTTATAAGAGCGGGACTGACGTATTATAGACAAAGGTCACAAAGTACCGTATTTTGGCGTGTAAAGGCAGCACATTTTTACAAAAAAATGGCAAAAAGCGGGGTGTGGCTTATTTATGAGATAATGGCATGAAAACAATTTCCCCTCTAAACCATGTTCAGAAATTTGTCGACACACAGTACGCTCTAATGTTTTAATTCAGTTTCTAAGGAAAAAAAATAAATAAATAAATAGCTCATCACTTATGTGTTTAAACGCGTATGGGTCGCACCATACTTTAGGCTGCCTGTCCTCGACAGATCTGCTTTGTATCACCTCCAGCCATAGTCAAGCTGGCTTCCTTCCTTTCTCTTTTTTCTTTCTTCCTCTCACTTAGTGTCCTTCCTTTCCAGCTCCACAACCTCAGTTGCCCAGCCCCAGGCAAGCTTGCTTGCTCCCTTTCTTTTCTTTCTTTATCCCTCCTTCCCCCTCTATTTTGTTTGTCAAGCTGTATCTCTCTCTCTCTGGCCGAATGAGACAGCCAGCAGCAGCTGTGTGTGTGACGCCGCACGCACACATGCACCATACCATTGCCTGCCCGCAACAGCTGGCCAAACTGGCAGGCTACGCATGGC
This sequence comes from Clitarchus hookeri, assembly GCA_002778355.1. Taxonomy (NCBI): domain Eukaryota; kingdom Metazoa; phylum Arthropoda; class Insecta; order Phasmatodea; family Phasmatidae; genus Clitarchus; species Clitarchus hookeri. Next base: position 128,779 of record NQII01000080.1, on the reverse strand, counting down.
GCACATGGTCCGCAATTCAAACGCAGTCTTGAAGCATTTTGACATAAATACAGAAGTTTCATTTACGCGACATACTGCGCTGTTGTCACTTTTCAGCAGGCGGAGGCCAGGCGGCGTGTCAACGATAACACTCAACGGTAAATTAATTAGTTTGAAGTCATAGTTTGCTGTAGCCGCACTAGCACGATGAGGCCCGGCAATATTTACGGGAATACAAAAATTCAGTGCGGCCTATACTTGATATCACTATTTTTTCACCAAAAACTTCTGGTGTGGTATATACCCGCCAAAATACGGACATTTACACTAACACGTTAGAACACCAAATTTTGAAAGTCACACCATTAAAACCAATGGCATGTGTCACACATTGCCATTAGTCAGTCACTTATGTCATGATGCAGCGTAGCTGTAGTTGTGCCACTTGGACCGGCTATCTCTTCATCATACAGCTTGTTTACAGGCTAGCGGGCATGTACAGTCTGATGTGACCAACGAAAGACCTCTCACTTGCACGGGAAAGTTATGGCACAACTTCGTGACGTTTGAATTTTTTCGGAAAATTAGTTCTGGATATGGGAAGTTCCATTTGAGGGAATTGCAGTTAAGGGGTGCTATAATGTAGTATACATCAAGGTGGTGGGGGGNCATTTTAAACAAAAATGTGTGGTACAACATTACTTCAAATCATTTTATCTAGTAAATCAATGTTTAGCTTACCAAAATTCTGTCACCTCACAATGAGAATCCAAAAACACCATTACATCAGCAGTAGCTATTTTAGCACCAGCCAAACGTGCTCTTATCAAGCCAGAACGCTCTGGTAGTCTTAATAGATGAACTTTACTCGGCAGGCGTGTCCTGACATAATAATCAAGCTTTCCTTTGAGATGTTCTGCAAAAAATACAAAATAAAGCCATAAATAAACATTCAATTCCATGGTATGAAAATCACTATTCAAAAAAATGTCAATTATTAATTAATACCAAAATGAACTCCTGAAAGCCTTATAAAACCATGATGCTATACAACTGAATATATTTCTTGGATAACCAGAATATTCAAACATCTATGCTTCAGCAACTTCTCTATATTACCATAAGAGTTTTAAAAAAGGTTATGTACATGAATATATGAACATTTTATTATTCCTGTGACTTTTAATTGCTGTCAGATTTTAGAAAAAGAAGTTCCAACAGGTTCTAATACATTTAACTTTGATATAAAACATCAGTTTGGCTAACTTGTCTAGGGTTTGCGTTACATGTATATAATCAATGGAAACTGCACGACCATCATACAGGCGTAAAAATAAACTGGAAGTTAATTAATTTTTTACGACAAAACATGCAGCCATTTACGTAACCCAAGCAACATAGTCATCAGCTTGACAAAAGAAAGGTTCTGCTGACATGCTACAACTTGCAACATGTACAACTTTGGTACAGAGCAATGGAGCTCACACAACCATTTCTGTACCAAAAAAAAAAAAAAACAGCTAACACATGATATTGTCCATTTCCTGTAAGTGGGGTAAATTTTGACAGTTCTAGAAAAGTAGCACGGCCACAACGTATCCTCCTGCCACAGCTGTTCTGTCACTGCAGAAAGCAACGTTTGTAAACAAATGTTATGAGTCCAAAGCACCCTTGTATTATCCTCGTATTTCCTGTCATGGCAGGCACTGAAAGACTAAAGTTAGCTAACTTCCATAAAGTAATCAGTCTAGGATATCGCTAGGTTGGCATTCCAACACGTTTTACTTTTGTAATTGTCAAGTAAGTTTGCTGGGGCTCTGTTTTATTTTGTGGGGGAAAAGGAGGGGCGGGGGATTTTAATTTGCTATCTTTTGTGAGACGACACTGTTTTGCAGTCCTTACGAATGTGTGTCATTTTGAATTTCATATTGTTTTAATAGAGCAGTGGAAAATTTTGCTCATACGGAAATTACATTCAAATGATTGTAACTTCAAAAGTTTTAAATTAATGAAACTATTTGTACACATGCATCAATAAACACAAACACATTTACAGAAGTTAGCATTATACTCGTTGGATTTACAATATAGGCATAATAAACATATACTTTGATGCTACAAAAAGTTGAAAGTGCAGTTTTTTTATGCCACTGGCCGACAGCAATATACAACAGCAGGTGGAAAGGAGTTCGCCGAGAAAATCCGCTGGCTCCAGCAACAACGACCATGTTTTACACATCAGCTTGATGCATTACTCGTCCTTAAGAATGCCTTCCTCAAAGCATGCAAACACATTATGAGCAAATAGTACCCTTGTAAGTAAAATCAAGTTTTTCCATCACTCATATGAAATAATTTATTTGCAGAATCATTCAGTAAAATCAACACTTCGCCAGTTTCCTGAAACCAACAAACTTAAAACTTCAAAACGTAAATTATATTTGTGTCGCTTCACGTGGATGCCAGTTGGAAAATGGAGGAATGAGCCACTTTACATAGCGGTAAACACGTGCTGATAATGTTGCATTTTACTCAAGAAAACACACAAATCTGTACCTACAACCAACTATGCTTAATCAAAGCAAATACAGAAATAATTAATTACTGATAAAATATTCTGACAACACCAGCAAGTTACTTGCATAAACATGATGAAAAATAGCACATGCACAATGGCATTCACCGGGCTGGAACAGTTTCACTGGTCGTAGGTGTCCGTATGCTCCATCATAATTGATGTTTATAAAGGCAATTCACTATAAACCAAAAAAATTACATATTACAGTGAAAACACAATTGAAACCATAAATTTAAGTATAATTAAAGTTTTAAATAACTTTTAGTTCTTATTATTTTCTTCCACAGACATATCAATATTGCCAACATAACAACATACATCCCACAGCATTTCATCAGCTGATACAATACTTTGCAAACAAGAGTGGAGAGATCTGGAGCGCTATTCTAAGATGGTTAAACTCTCATTGTTGTGACTCACACTTACAGACTACTCGCATCCGGACGAAATCAGCATTCTCAAACGTCCAAAACAATCCACCATTTACTTGTCGTGGCCTCCTCGGCGGCCAACAAGGCTTGTCTGTTCACGTCTTGTTTTGAATGCTGGGAGATCGCTCGCTCTGATGTTGATGTACGCGCCATTGTTGTTTCACAGATAAAATAATTTTTCTCTCCATCAAAGTAAGAACCATTTCTTTGGCCATTTACTATCTTGTAATTTACACAGTTTCTAATACATAATATGTAAAATTCTTAGTTTGTGTTGGTTGATGTCATAATTTGACTTTTGGCTATTGTGGGTGTACTAAATTATTTAGGTTACGAATGCTCAAAATAAAAATTACTTGTGTCTTGGTGCACCGTTTCGTAAAACGTGTGCACAGTAATTGCAGTATCATTAAAATGCACCATGTAAATGCGCATATGCTTAACATGTCAGTTTATTAGGTGGCTACTTTATCAGGAGGAAAGTTTGTGTAGAAAAACGGATATAAATTCATAAAAAATAATGAAGTTGAGATGAGCCAAAATATAAAATATTCAATGGCAATATAATGGTTTGTCATGCAGAATATTATACATTATTTTCCTTGCCCTATCCATTCAATGCAATGTGGAAACTTGATCTTATGTAAATATAGAATTTAAATTAAAATATCAGGTATTGTATGGCCCTGGGGTATTGATTTATTATTATATTAAATGTATTATTTTCATTAAGGGTACCTATTATCTGAATCTACCTCAGTAGTAAGAAATCACCTACATTTGCAAGACAGCAAGAGAAAAAAAAAACAGGAATTTTAATTGTGGTGCAAGGATACTCAAAGTATAATATCCCTGACTAGCACATTTTTAATTCCCTTCTTGTCATCTTATAACCTTAAGGTGATACGAGAACTGAAATCTTCCATTTTAAAAACAATAGACTCTCACATATCCTGATGAACAATATTAATATTTACATACGTAATTACCTTAACTGTACAGTTACCAAACCATTAGCATATGTACAAATACTAGCCAAAGAAACAAAAAATAGGCCACTGATTTTGGATATAACAAAGTGTGCCTAATAGAGCATGTTGGCAGGATTTTTGGGCAGAACATGTGTTCATTATTAGGTTACCTTAAATTAGCAGATATATTTCTAATGTTCAGCATCAACCTGGCATCAGCAGGTGAAGTCTGGGATCAAGTCTCAATTTTGTGTTCACAGGTGAATCACAGGAACCCTCCATAAACCTGGAATTCACAGTTGCATTACACGAGTTGAAGAGTTCCATTATTCCACATTAGCATAGTTTTTTTGGGATTTTCCCTCCAAAATTGTGTGGGTAATTGTACCAGTTCAGTGTGTAGCGTACCTGGGATATAAAGATAATAAGTAGGTGTAAAGCGAAGATCACAGATGGATGCCGGAATGATGAGGAGGGGGCGGTAGGGCCTTTTGGGTGAATCCCTAGAATAAAACACCTTGAGAATTATATTAAAAGTACAAAACTATTTCCAAAACCGAAAATGTAAAAATTGCCAACAAGTTATTAACTTTCTTGGACTATCCAGTGCGAAGACTGAGCACACATGACAATGTAGGCCTTTAACAGAATGAAATAAGAAGTTAAAAAAATACTTGCCTAAACCCGAATTCATAAATATTTGGGGTGAGTGGTACCATTCAGTACCTCATAATATGTACTAAACTCTGAATCAGAAAATTGAGGGTTATTAGTGGTATCTATATATTCCCCTACAGTATCTCAGAACTTTGTCACTATAGAAGTCAGCACATTCAGTAAAATAAACCACTACCAGTAACATTTTTAACATGTATGAAATCTGTGTTAAACATCAAGTTCGCACCAAAGTTTGTGGCAATGGTAATAAGCGTTAGTGACAACAGGACTGTTAATTGTGGGTTGGGCACAAATTTCTTTACAGTAATTTATAATGTCCTGCTTTGGACTATCAAAGCTGTTAAGGGTGCGTTTCATCAAATTAACCTGAAATACATTCTGCTTGCTTGCTTGCTGCCCAAAAGCATAAATAGGATAAGTCTACCTTCTGTACAAAATTATAAATAGTCTTATAAACCTACAGGTTATTTTCATTTTGATTACATTGCACCATAGCCAGCCCCTTCATGTCATACGCCTGAGACTCCAGTGTCGAATCGCCAGTGGGCTGACAGTTGAGCGGCAGTGTCTAAAATGTATACATTGCTTCATGCTAACAGTTAAATAATATTTGCAAGAACTGTGAAAATGGACATATTTGTTGACAAAACCTGGTAGTCTTTTACAAAGTACTATTATTCCATGTCGTCATTCAAGTTGTCACGTTGATTATAGTGTGTAGGTTATCATGCCACACTTGGAATGTGAAACATATAATTGTAACTTTAATCCAACATTTCATACAACTATGATTACCTGGGAAATACAATATTTTCTTGTGTACAACTCACAAATTTTTTCTCAGAGACAAATTGGACAATTAGGAATGCAGGTAATACATGTAAATTCAGGCTATAGAGAAAAATTGAGGACTTGAATATACAGTAAAACTACATTATTAGGTTCTTAAATGGAATAAAAATTAGTTGTAATTATGAGTGCCTACTTGTTATTTCTGAATATGCATGTGTCATCGCAAAATCTTTTGCACACTGCAGGTTTTTTTTTGTGTGATTTAAACACTTTGTATGTACATTGTGATATAACTGTCCTGAAAAAATGTTTATAAAGATTGATGTGCAACAAGATTTATTTTGAAGTTGTTTACAAACTACATATTAAGAATCTTTGGGTGTTAGGCTTTTTATTTGGACATCAACATAGGGCAGCACAGTAGATTAACAAATCATGGATGAAAGCTAGCTTTCGGACAAATGCAAAACACTGAATTTTTATCGCAACAAAAACACACGAAAAATTTAAAAAAAAACTTTCTTTTTGTTTTCCAACAGAAGTGCCGCAGGAATACACTTACAAATAAACTCACTTTCAAAAAATGTTAGAATGTTAATACGGTTAAGTACAGCTCTGATTAATATGAATGTCAACAAATGACAAAACGTGTAACTTTCTTTATGGGAAAAACCTGTTAAGGGTTGTTTGCTTCAATCTTTATTCACTGTTTTTTTCATGACAGAACTTTCCACTTGCTGGAACGTATGTTATATCTTTTAAAGATTTGTTGCTAAAACGCAACGGATTGTTCTAAAGCATTTGCCCACATAAGAGTTCGTGATAATCAAAATAACAGAATAAAACACACAAATAATGTCTATACTCTGTTGTAATATGTAAAATTGACTAAATACATGAAAAGTTTAGGTTACTGATTTATTGAGGTTATTGATGCATTGTAAAACAAAGCGCTGCAGAAAAACAAAACAGATGTGGGTATCATTACATTTGCAATGAGTTACGTACACTCTCTCGAAGAAAGTAAATTGTACTTGGTGAAAAAGGCCAATTGCTCATACAAAACTTGTGCATCATTTTATCAATTGCCCCATTACCTCTGTCTTGCATGCCTCTGCTATCTTATTCAATTTGCGTTGTACAGGTGTAACTAGGGTATTGATATATCAGGCAAAATTCCACACTTAGTTGGTTGTAACCCTCATGTGGGACATGTAGCAAGGTCTGTTTATTAGTGATGTTCTTCTCTAAGGGCACCCTTATTTGGTTTAACGCAAGATGATATTTACAATGAAAACATTTTTGCAGGTGTTTAGCAGCTGTAAGGTTTCTGGTGGTAGGATCTTACCAGCGCTGTGTTGGCCATGATTGACGCCTGGCTGTCAGCCAAACATTGGTCAGCAGATGCGTATGGGATTTTACAAACGCTGTGATTGCAGTTCATTTGCGACAGTGGGTGAAATTTCCAGCATCTGCTGAACAATGACAAGTAGAAAAAACTGGGTTTTCTACCACTTCATGGCATGATTGGTGCAGTCGACTGTACATATGTACAGATGGCCACTCCTCATGAACATGAAAAGGCTAATTTAATTCATCATGGCACACACTCTATGAATGTGCAAGTGGTAAGTTTGTTTCTTAAAACTTACAGGTGCAGTAAATGATGTTTAAAAACCAGTTATAAATGCAGTATAGTAGTTGCATTTTGGTTTGCAAATATGCAACAAAAATTTGAAGATTTTGGATGTATATCCACATTTTGGAGGAGCACGCTACGGTGCATTCATATGGTCTGCATCACCAGTTAGGCAAATTTCGCAGATGTGGTATGAGAGAGGTGAAAGAGGGACGGATTATTGGTGAGTACTGTGATGTAGGAAATCAGAGCTGTACAATCAATGTCCGAAATAGACACACAAGTACAGTTAAGATTTCATATTTTAAAGTGAGAATTGTTTGGTAATTCACAGGCAGATTTGTTTAATTTTTTTTTGTTTCCTATGCAATAACAGTTAATTGTGTTGCTATTTATTGATCTCAGTAGTTAAATGTACCCATCAAAAATACATATGCACACCATCTTTTGAAAGTATGTTAAGAAAATAATTTAAATTTAAATAGATGCATTAAGTTGACAATTGTCAAAAAAAGTTAGGCAACATAAAAAATTTAAAACAAAACAGTTTTTAAGAATTGCAGTAATAAAGGCATATCTTATTTATATATCAACTAAAGACCCAGCCTGACTTCGCCCAGGTACAATTTAGTTTTTACAGCGATACACTAATAAATAAATTGGGAAAAGACAATTACCATATTATATGATAGTCAATTAGTAAACTACATACTATCATATATAACATACTCAGATACATACGCGTCACGCCTCTCTCCCAGAGGGGTAGGCAGAGATTATGGACCTCCATTTACCACGATCCTGACATACCTACCTCCTTTGCTTTATCTACATTCATACATCTCTAATATAACAATATTATATGATAGTGGTTTAAAAAATTTCTTTGTATACAACATTATTGTTTGTCTCCGACAACCAGCACAAAAAGATTTCTGTTTGACGTGACACGCGAAAGGGCTACGTATAGTTGTCCATGTGAAAAACACACCCCACTCAAATCCACTCCAGCCACATTGTGCCACAGTCTGAGCTGTTGTAATGATGCAATATGCTTAATTTTTCGGGACACGAGTGTAAATTCTTTCGTGTGTATTTAGCTTTGGAAAGCCTTGTAATATTTTATCAAGTTTCAAGTAAAGCCGCGGTGGCTAGTTTCCCGTGTTTGTTGGTCGAGCAGACGTGTGCGGACATCTGCTGTTTACGTCCGTTTACCGTCTAGTTTCGAAAGGTTTTCGAAAGTTGTTGTTTTGGTTATGTGGCTGCGACGTGACGCAGTTGCGAGTACAACAACATGTTGTGAGCGCGAGACACAGCGTAGTTTGGATGACGCTACTGGCATCGCCGGAGGCCTTGCGCTTATCTTAGGAAAAGGGGGGATAGGCCTGCCTAATATATACTGGTGGTGCCTATCGCCTAAGAAGAAAGTCACCAACCGTCGAAGAAGGCGCATCGGGCATGAGAAGACGCGTTAGGCGTGAAGAATTTCACCCACACCGGCAAGCACCCGTGACCGTAAGATCTTTTGTTCGCATTTCTTTTTCAATTTAACGTCACTTAAATTCTATCAACTTATTTCCGCCGGTGTGGGGGGTCGTTAGGGTGCCAGGAGGGAACAAACATCCCTCCTGCCTTCGGAACTTAAGTCTTGCGATGCAAGTTAAGACATTAACAAACTGTAAACTACTGTGGCGCTGTTTTCTGCACTAGTATAACTGATTGTGCAAGTTCGTACTCTGCAAACTGGAAAGTCGTCTGGGCAGCACTGTGAAACTTCAATGATAAATAAAGTATAAAGCAAACTAATCTGGAACTTCGTCTTTTTACTTAATCTGTGTCACCTGGTACTGAGTCTCGTATTCTACCTATGAGCAAGCCGTGGCAACAAGTAATGCTTCCGCAACGTTACAATATGGCGCCTACCTGTGAGGCGGTAATATTATAATGACGCAGCTTTACACTGTTTTCTGGGAAAATGTGATTTAGCTTTGGGAAAAGTCTGGGTTATGCATCAGAACTCTACAGTTGCTAATTTCAAAATGGTGCCATGTTCCTTGCTCCAACCTTCTAGTCGAATGATCTTTCACTTGTTTACTGCCTTTGAACAAGAAATTTGAAAACCTTGTTTAAAGGAAATGTCACTTTGCTTCCTAATTGCGACCGGATTAGAACAGTGAAGAATACATAAAATATTATACGCATACCAAAAAAAAAGCTTATGTGCATCTGTTCGTCAATGTTCTGGAATTGTGCCTTTTTAGATATGGCAGGGTGTCCACTGAGATTCCATTTTGGAATTCCCTGACTTTTGCTTGTTTTCCAGTCAAAATCTTAACATTTTTCCAGACTTATTTTCAGGAACGAAACCTACAGATATATTTTTTTTCGCGGCTGACAGAACAAATATGCTATCAGTGAAGTTGAATTAAATTACACTGCAACAAACCAAGCAAGCAGGGCCATCATTTTACTCAGTTCATCAATATTTCTTGCGATACACTGTCTTGACTTCTCACGAGTACCCATTACAAACACACAAATACTTTATTTGGTATGTATAGGCCCTATGTCACTTGGCACAGAGGTACTGTTGCCAATTCACAAATTTAAAAACAGAAATTTAAAAATGCATACGCTCATAATTACATTATCCTGTGTTCACACAACTAACAACTTTTGGAGAGTAGCAGTTAATTACATTTTCCCTGACCCAAGTGAAAAATCCCTGTTACTTCACTGACCTCCCTGTCACATGAATTTCCTTTATTTTCCCCATTTTCCCTGTGGGTGGACACCCTGCATGGATGAAGTGCACCCATGTTTAGGGTAGCTGAAAACGATCTTCGAAACAATGTATGATTTATTGCATCAAGCAGTCAATTTGCATTTGCTCTCTGTGATATATGTACTGTCTCTTTCAGCGACTTATGTACGAATGCAGGCAAAGGCATGCTTACAATAACGGATGTCCATTTCATTTGCCACAGCTGTAATTTTAAAACTGACAATATATATTAATATCATGGCAGGTGCCTTGGTGTCTCCCTGGGTGTACTTCTCATACACAGGCAGCCAAAATAAAAGAAACTGGCTAATAATAATTAAAAGGGACTGGAGATGCCAGAAGCAAAACTAAATGTTTACAAAGAGCGAAGTAAGGATGTTTAATAGTGATTCAATTAGTATGGCAATTGATATTTTGTTGTGACTAATCAATTTTTTTAAATTAATTTTCTTCATATAACAATTTTACAGCCAACAGCAGTTCTCGCACACGGAACTAGCTCGTCGTTTTCCACGTACACGAAATGACTGTGAACCAAGGAGTGCAAAAAGTAATTTTCTTTGGACCATGTAACTAACCAGAGCCCAAGTCTATAAAATAAACCTTGTAGCAGAATGTCAAAATGTAAACGAGTCGTGCCATAATTTACGTCACTAATTACCCTGTTCATTAACTCCCCACTCTCTAGTGCAACTTGGACAAAGTAAGAAACTTACTCTTAGAGAACCAAACTAACAAAAAATTAAAAAACATGAATTTAGTGTTAGCAAACATTGCCATTACACTTTTCGTATGGCTCAGACACTGCCCTTATTTGTTGCATATCGTTAATAAATTTACAGAGAGCATGGTGGCCAGAGTGCTTGAATAACTATGTATTTGTGATGATTTGCAGGAAATGTTTCAAAGTCTTATTTCAAGAGAGCTCGAACAGGAACAGCCCATACAAAGTACGGTGACACATAAATTCAACATTTCCTTTGAAGAAGGGATGTAACGATTCCATTTTTCCTCGATTCTCGATCTCAATGCTGATTACCGATACCTCTCTCGATTCTCAATTCCAAATAATCACTATTATTTTAGTTACAGACAATTACTTTACAGAACTAAATACTATACAGGAGGGTGTGAAATTTAATTATTTAAACTAGGCCTACGTTAGTAGTAGGCCTATTACTAACATAAATAATGTAACACTTGAACAGTGAGAGCATATTCACATGAAATTCCAAAAAATTCAAGAGGCATTCGCGATAATATTGAGAAAAAAAAAACACAAACACACAGATATATTTTGTCCACATAGTTTATTCAAAAATATTAATCTCACTTGCCATGATAAATGTTCACCAACATATTATTTTTAACAACAAAAGGAATCTTTTTGTCACACGCAACTGATAAGACACAATAACTGTAAATTTATAATACTATAACAGGCTGGTTGTAATCATAAACAAAACATAGATGGACGGGATTGGAGATTTTGAGCAAGGAAAATTTTGGGCGGGGCTGAAAATAAATTTTCTCATGAGAAAAGGACGAGATTGAAAATTCATCATTTGTAAGACAGTTAACTTACACTGCTCATTTTTTTTTTAAAAAGACTACATGAAAATGTTTTTATTTTTATAATCAAATGTGTTTTTTATTAAATGGCATGGCTTATTTGCTTGAGTACTATCAGCGCTGCCCCGGTATTAAACCAACGGCGTTAGTAGTCAAGTAAACAACAATGGCAAATGCCAATCAGTCGTTCCAAAGCCGTAAGATGTTGAGATACTTAGTTTCCTTTTACGATATTCCTTTTTTTTATTTATTTATTTCTCGGAAATATTACAAGAGTAAAAATATAATTTCTTCTTGTTACTTACCAAGTCATAACGCAAACAGTGAAGTATGCGCACATAATTTACAATGTTGTAAACAAAGAAACGTCATATCAAAGCCACAAGAAGGCACAAAAAGTGCAAAAGTGAACATTCCATGAGTGGAATAATAAGTTACTTTCCATCACGTGCAAATTAATAAAGTGCTATGTTCTTTATACAATTCCTTTGCCATGGTAACGTTGAAATCATCCGCTATGTGGTAGGTTTTTTAAACATTCTTTTTTATTCGAGTGAGAAAAGTATAGGTAATGCAAAAAGTGAAGCTGTGTTTGAATTGGCACTTTTAGTTTACTAAAAGGTCACTTGACCTGAATTAGTCAACAAAACAATGACATACTTGGTATTTTAGTATTGAGTTAACTTGCTAAAATACAAAACTTCCAAATCGCAACCAAATTGTGACCGAACTGAAGCTAATAAATACTAATACACTAAATGGCGAATTTTTATATGATCAGTACATTTTTATATTAAGATTATTTCCACATCTCATACTTTCACACAAAAAAAGAATTTTCCAACAGTGATTCAATTACTGGCATAAATCAAGTAATTTTAAACTGTTTTTGAGAGGTGATAGGTAAAGTATTTGTAGTAATTGGTTTTTAATGCTTCGATTCTTGGTCTTTCGAATCTTGATTTTACGATTCTTCAAGAATTGCGGGATTATGGATTGTGAAATCAGACACATACCTGCCTACCTCTGAGGTATTCTATCAGTAAAATTTTAATAGGATTCAAAATAATGCACAACAGGTTGTAGTACTTCATTTGAAGAGCAAGCACAGCTGCTCATCATAAGTACCTACATTTCAAATACTGAGGCGACTATCTTTGCATTAGTAATTAATATTTTAACAAAACTATCATAAAATGTTCTAGAAACGACTGACAAGTTAAGTTTATTACCTAGGAAGTAAAACTTAAACACCCAATTACTCACTTACTTGTGTGTTAATTGGTCAGGTGCTAATCTGTATAAGATTATAAAGTACAATAATTTTTAACTGGGAAGTTATTAGAAACGGTTTTACTTTAGCCAACTGTACCAAAACAAAATATTGCTAACACTACTTAAATTTAAAAAATTTGACAAACTCAGGTGACTACTTATCAAACCTTTTAGCTGTTGTTAGGTTTCCTTAGCTTGTTTTGCATTTTGCTAAACTACACAAAGAGTTACAGTTGTCACAATGTTGTTACTCTATTATACTTCTGATAACACAGTTTACATATTGCCACACACTGTTTAACAAAAAATTTTTTTTTTTTACAGAATGCACATGTTAGCCATATAAACATGCACTTTACTCTTAAAACCATCACATTACTTTTTTTTTTAAACTTTTTACAGTAAAATTTAAAGAAAATGTCCTTAAGAGTGGAATTCTGATCTGTTACACTAGTCACTGATACCCTAAATTCAGTTCCATTTATTTTAACCACATTAAACATCCATTTACATTCAACTCAGTATTACTGTGTGGCAGCAAAAATTCTTGCCATAATGACTTTATAGAGATTCCGTTAATGTTGTTTGTTGTAAACAGCCACATGTTTTACAAAACTAAATACTGCCAAGCTATACACATGGAAGCATTTGCCTATGTACAGGATGAGTATCAAAGAATACCCCAACTTTGAAGGTATATAATATCAAAACCAAACAACCTATAACATTGATTTAACAATCAAATGAACTGTGGAACCGTTAAGTTTGTTTACCATACATTAAAAAATGTTCATGTGACCACAAAGAGCGGCCCGAATGACATCTATGCAATAATCAAACTCGTTCCACACGCTTGTCAGCATGTCCGGTGTTACGGGTTGGATGGCGTTTGTAACTCTCGGTTTGAAGTGGTGAGGGGGTATCGAGCTCGCATTCGACACATCAATGTGAAGGCGATGGTCTGATGTTTCCTTTATGGTGCGCCACCCTATTGGCACCTAGCTGTTCGCGGATACCTGAATGATACGTTGCCACTGTTGGAGAGTAAATTTGAATTACCACAACTAAACTTGTAAAGCCTATTTCTTTTGGCCGGCCATCTTGCCTTTTCAGCCATAACAGTGCTTCATATTCAATACTGTTATCTCCTACTGTGATAAATACAGAATAAGTGTGTGAGCATCGTCTCCTAATAAAACTAATATAAAACATTAAAAAACTGTGTCCGAGTTAATTTCCAAACCTTCAATGGTTATGGGCCAAGGTCCACGCGAGTGTAGTGTAAAACTAAGTGACTAAAACAGAACATTTCGCAGTTGTGTTTGCTAGTGCGGCAGTTTGAGGTTAGCTTCAAAAACGTGGCGATCGAACTGCGAATAAAATTAAAATCAGGTACCTATGTTGATATTCAACAATAAAGGTAAGTCAAATCGATGATATCTCTTACATCGAAAAATTTAGTGGTGCCGAAAATTATCAAGTTTGGAAACTGCAGATAGAAATAGTTTTCAATCTGCTGGTCTCGACGACATCGTCACGGGTGTCGCAAAACAGGAAGATCTGACCAAAAGTAAGGAACAAAAGATTTCGTTCGTCAGGGTGCTCGTGTGAAAAAAGTGATGATGTCCTCGGTTCAAAAGACAGTTTTCAATCATATTCTGCACTGTAAAACAGCCAAAGAAATGTTTGACAAACTTATGTAAAGAACGAAAACCAAGTCACCGAACTTTTGCAGGCGTTTTTTGGTTATCAGTACGACCGATCTCGCGATATGGCGTCAAATATAAGCAATTTGCAGAATATTGCTTTTCGTTTGAACACCCTCGAGCAAAATATCACGGACAAGATGGTGGTGTCTAAAATTCTAGCTATTTTGCCGTCTCAATACAACAATTTCAGTACTGCTTGAGGTTCAACCACCAAAGAAGATTGCACCATTGATAACCTCATGACTCGACTTTTCTCGGAAGAATCAAAACTTGCAGTACGTAATAAAACCGGAGATATTGTGGCTTTTAACATCATTCAAAAATAAGATCAGTCGTTTCGGAACTAAAACAGCTCAAAACAAGACTCCTGGAAATAAAAACTGTTTCACTTGTAATCAACCGGATCATTTCAAAAATGTGTGTCCTACCAAGAATGTTGGTTCCAAAGCCACCAAAGAGATATACAAGTATTGTAAAAAAAAACAATCATAAATCAGAAAACTGTTTTTTCCGTGCCGAACATAANAGGAAAAAAAAAAAAAAAAAAAAAAAAAAAAAAAAAAAAAAAGGTCGCTTACATAACCCAAAAACGTGAAAACACGGAGACAAAAGACCTGAAATTTTTTGTTGATTCTGGAAGCTCTTTTACATGACAAACGAGAGCTCAGTGCTGTCCAACTTTAAATTTGAGAGGGACGAAGTAAAAATCGCAAAGAAAAATCAGTCACTGATCACGGCAGGAGTTGGGACTTTTGATGTGAAAGAATGCATCCTTAACGATGTGATTCTTGCTACTTGTCTTGACAGCAATTTAATATCATTTGGTGCTATAACCGAAAACGGTGGTCAAGTTCTTTTCACCAAAGAAAAAGTGATGATTTCCAAAAACAACCATGCCCTTGAGGAGGAAAAATTGTCAAATGGTTTATACGCTTTGACACACACACCAGAAGACACAGATAAGCAAAGCTTTCAAGTTGTAAATTCTGTAAAAAAAAATGCTGCATATTGGCACAGAATTCTTGGCCATCTGAGCTACAAAAACATAAGAAATCTCGATTTAGACAAAATTTTGGGAATTTCAGCGTCTAATTGGGAAACACAAAAAAAATCTGCGAAATTTGCATTAAGGCAAAACAATCCCGTTTTCCTTTCCTGTCTCAGCGCACAAGAGCAACAAGACCACTCGAGATAATACATACAGATATTTGCCAGATCGAAAAACAGACATGGGACGGATATATCTATATATTGACACTGTATGATGACTATACCTGCTTCAAATATGTTTATTTAAAAAAAAACAGACACTGCTGACATAATTAAACAGTTTATTTCAGAAGTTGAAGCAAAATGGACCCGGCCAGTCTAACAAAATTAGATCAGATTCAGGAGGTGAATTTGCCAACGAAAACCTACTGAATTGGGCGAAATACAAAGGAATCGTCATGGATTTTACTATCTCACATACTCCGCAGATGAACGCGAAGGCTGAACAGATCTCTCCTGGACAAGTCTAGAGCCCTGCTCCTCGATTCGCGCCTTCCAGCTGACATGTGAGGAGAAGCTGCCAGAGTAAGTTGCTATATTTTAAATCGCTGTACTACGAAAAGCCTTACAGACAATAAGACGCCTTTCGAAATGTGGTTTGGAAAGAAACCAGACTACAAGAAGATGCACATTTTTGGATGTACAGCTCATGCTAAAATACTGACCAGACTTAAAAAACTAGACAGTCGCAGCAAGAAATACAGTTTTGTGGGATATGCGCTAAATGGATACTGCTTATGGGACACAAATGCTCGAAAAATCATTCATGCTAGAGACGTGATTTTTGATGATGTGATTCCTAGAACAAAAAATGAACCTACCTAAGATGATGTCACCATAACCATTGAAATGGAAGAAAACCAAGAAAACAACCCAATACCTATAGGACAAGAAAAAGAAGAAGAGGATCAACACCAGAACTAAAAAGAAAACGAATACGAACAAGCAGAAGCCCAGATCCAGACAACTAATGATGAAAACAACAAGAACGAGTCCGCATACGAAGATGCAGAAGAAGAGGCACAACAGGAAGAAGAAGAAACTTTGGAAAGAAGATGTCGAAGAAGAAAAATCCCAAAATATCTTCAAGACTACGTGCTGCTTACCATCAAGAGGCCGTAAATGGACCAAATTCCGTGGAATGGAAAAAAAGCCATAGAGAACGAGAAGTCTTCACTAAAAAAAACGAAGTTTTCAAATTTATGCCAATTAGCGAACTGAAAGGCAAGAAAATTATCAGCAGCAGATGGGTTTTCATGCAAAAAGAAAACGGCCAACTTAGAGCACGACTAGTTGCTTGCGGATGCGAACAACGAGAAGGTGATTATTTTGATACCTTCTGTCCTGTCATGAACAACAATATACTCCGTTTCCTGCTCGCCTATGCCAAAGCTACCGAAAAAATTGTGAAGACATTTGATGTTGCCAGTGCTTTCCTAAATGGGCAATTGTCAGAAGAGCTATATTTGAAACTTCCTGAAGGATTTGAAGAGGAAAAAAGCAAAATTTGCCGTCTTCAAAACTTCTTATACGGCCTAAAACAAGCTGCAATCAACTGGAACAGAAGATTCGTTGATTTTTTAAAAACAAAGGGACTATCTCAGCTAGTTACTGACAAATCAGTTTTTAAAATTAATGATAATTCGTTGATTTTAGCTCTTCATGTGGACGATGGACTTGTCATAGGTAAAAATGAAAAGACAGTGAGAACATTTCTTCTGGAACTTGGAAGAGAGTTTGATACAACTTTTGAAAATGAGCCGAAAAGTTATATCGGAATGGAGTTGAAAAATTACTCTGAAAATTTCTCTATTCATCAACGGAAATACATAGAGAAGATACTCAGTGAATTTAAAATGAACTTGTCAAAAGGTGTCAGAACTCCTATGCCGACTACCGAAAATTACAGCTCAAGACCTAACAAAGATTTTTCATACCGGGAAGCTGTAGGAAGTCTACTATACCTGTCAAACCGAACCAGACCTGACATCACTTTCTCTGTGAACGCTGCTTCAAGAAATGTTGAAAATCCTAAAGATGATGATGTTATGAAGGTCAAACAAATTTTCAGATACCTTCAAGGCACTAAAAACACGGCAATTAAATACTCAAAAGGCAAAAATTACCTACAACTATATGCTTATTGCGATTCAGATTACGCCAACGATCCAAAAACTCGTCAAAGCACTAGTTGATTCGTCATACTATACTGTGGCGGAGCTATCTCGTGGTCAACAAGACGACAGCCAATTGTTGCTGTCAGCACAGCTGAAGCGGAATTTATAAGTGCCAGTGAATGTGTTAAGGAAGTGCTTTTCCTAAGATCTTTGTTTAAAGAGCTCACAAATCAAAATCTGGATGTTAAGCTGCACATTGATAATCAGAGTACAATCAATATGATCAAAAATGGCTGTAATGCTAAAAGGTCTAAACATATTGATATTCAATTTAAATTCATACTTGAAAAAGTCAACGAACATAATTTGCTCTAAAATATTGTCCTACCGAAAATCAAATAGCAGATATCTTCACTAAATCCTTAACTCCAGCTGTCTTTGAGAAATTGAGAGATAAATTTTTGTTTTTCCAGAAATAATAAAAACTTGTCAAAAACTGAAAACTTGATTGATTTGTATTTTTAATAACGTTTACAACAAATTTTTCTTTACACCTACTTGTATACTGATAATAATTATGCATTGTTATATGCATTTCTTTTATTGATGTTACAGTTAACTAAACTTCAAATTTAAGACTAGATTAAAACCTAGAACTGTTTGTAAAATTCAATGAATTTGATTTTGTAAATTTGATGTATCAGCTACTATTTTTTTAGAAAATTGCAAATTTAAGGGGGAATGTTGGAGAGAAAATTTGAATTACCACAACTAAACTTGTAAAGCCTATTTCTATTGGTCGGCCATCTTGCCTTTTCAGCCAATAACAGTGCTTCATATTCAATACTGTTATCTTCTACTGTGATAAATACAGAATACGTGTGTGAGCATCGTCTCCTAATAAAACTAATATAAAACATTAAAAAACTGTGTCCGAGTTAATTTCAAAACCTTCACAGCCGCAAAGCTGGATTGGTCGAGGAGCAGCTGGTGACCAGGATCTTCATCACTGGCCCCCAAGAAGCCCGGATCTTACCCCATGCCATTTTTTTCTATGGTGGTACATAAAGGATCAAGTGTTTCCTCTACCATTGCCAGGTAACATTGGCGACCTCCTCAAAACGAGAATTAGGGACGCCATCCAAACCGTAACACCGGACATGCTGACAAGAGTGTGGAATGAGTTTGATTATAGCGTAGATGTCGTTTGGTCTGCTCGTGGTGGTCACATTGAACATTTATGAATGTATGGTAAACAAACTTCACGGTTCCACGGTTCATTGGATTGGTCAATCAAGGTTGTAGGTTGTTTGGTTTTGATATTATAGACCTTCAAAGTTGGAGTATTCTTTTATACTCATCCTGTATTTGCAGTAGAATAATCCCACTACTCTCAAGATGGTTATAATGTCACTTCACAAGTTTCTTGAATAATGTTACTCAATAACTATACCACAGCAGTCAATTTGAAAGCAGGTTTATCTCTGCTCAAAAACAAAAAGCCCAATACCTTGTTCTGGTACAAGACTGGTGATTCTGCAATCATCAGATACATTCGGCTGCTCATCAGAAATGCCAGAAATATAGTACTTTGTAGCCGTAAAATTGGTGCACTGACAAGAATTATAGTATCTTAGTTTGCAAAACTATAGTATCATCTTAATTTATTACATTGTAGTTTAGTCAAAAGTATGGTATCCATACCATATATGTATTATTTTTAGAATTCATTTCAATACACATGATTGATGCAAAGTAGCAAATTGTAAAACTGTAAAAATCCATAACATTTGAGCTGCACCCGCAAAGACACAAGACTTGTTTTCCGTACAAATAAAGAAATAATCTTAAAATTTGGCATATCTGAGACACTGTTATTGATAATGCAACAAGCGTAAAATGTGATAAACTTCAAAACATTGAATTGGTGTGTTTAAATATTTTGTCATGTACTTACAGTTTATGAAAATTGCTTACCTTTATCACTGAAATCGTCTACAAGAATGATTTCTTTAAGTAAATGTGCTGGTGAACGATTAAGTACACTATAAACAGTTCTCAAAAGGGAGCTCCAAGCCTCATTTGTAAATATTATTATAATGCTGGCAGAAGGCAAATTTGAATCATACTTGACATGCTTGCACCTGTAACCAGAAACATGTAAAAATAAAACTATAAAATTCAATGAAATCACAAATTTCCATGCAAACTGCAAAGTACATTAACCAACAACACATTTTTAGGAAAAAAAACGTAAAATTACAGCTTAATTTGAAAGATTTGAAAGTTTGAAAAATTTTGCCTAATAACCAAGCATCACCTTGCAATTTGTTCAAAACTTAAAAAATAAGGTAATTATTAAATTTAGGGGCTTTTCTGAAAAACACAAAAAAAAAATTCCAAATTATGATATATTTCTGCTCTACTAATCACGTAGATCACGAATATACTAGGGACGTAGCTTTAAAATAAGTACAACATATTTTAAAAAATTGAACAAAATTGCGAAATGAGCAGTATAGCCAGTTTGTTTATGTTTCTGAACAAAACGTCCTAGACCAACAAATGTTGCATTAATGGGTTCTGCACAGCTTACATTGTTCATATTCAAGAGGGCGTAATGTTAAAATAAGTAGAACATATTTAAAAAACTTGCGAAATATGTTTGTTTACGTCTATTAACGTCAGAGGAATTATAACAGCCCCCTACCTAGGTGAGTCAATTTACATTCTTTTGGTGTGTTTTACGGTTCCTTTAAATCCCTACAATCCTACATTCGTAGTTTCGTTTAACACCCAAACATACTAGGTTAGTGTAAAACCCTTCTATCCTAGGTTAGTGTAAAACCCCACAATCCTAGGTTAGTGCAAAATCCAAAAATCCTAGGTTAGTGTAAAACCCAACAATCCTAGGTTAGTTTAAAAATGTAAAATAGTGATTCACCCATCGTGGGTTTAGGTTCTGTTAGGTTAGGTGGGCACATATTACGAAATTAGTCGGACGTTAATGTCCCTAGTATATTCGTGTTCTGCATCAATAGTAGAGTGGAAATATACCATTTTCCGTTAATTATTTTTATTTTTACAGAAAAGCCCTAAACTTAATAATTACCAAAAATAATACTATATGTAGGGATACCAGAAACTGAAGAGTAATTACAAACACCTATATAAAAAGGCAATTAAATGTGTGTGTTTCAGAAACACGTGACCAAACTGTGCCAGGGGATTGCTGACATGAGAAGAACCAATTTTAAATATGACACCCTTGGTCCATCTAAACAAATAAGGGCTGTGGAAGCTCTTAAATGTGGTGTCTGAAATGCATATTATGTAAGATATTATGAAAAGTACTTACATTAGAGGAACAATAGTTGGTATACAAATTAATTAAACTAATATCTTGGATAAAATTAAGTTGCGGTACTTTGTACTCTCCCCTATAGTGAAATAGCAGTTTGCACCCTATTATTGCATACAACTATTTTACCTTGAGGTAAAATTGATGTTTGATGCCATCATATTAAGCAGCAAGTAATACTTAGCAAAAAGGCACTTGTTGTAACTTTCTAGGACCCACCGTTTTAGTGTAAAACGCACACAAATGTTTCAGTTGTAGCAATACTATAACCTCGTGGGTAGGCAACACATCTGACACGCAGAGGTAAACACATGCTGACTGTAATACGGCGTAGCACGCTGAATAATTACTGCCAAGAACAAACAGGCAGCAAACAATTTACAGTTAGTAAATGTGCTGTACTGACGTTTAGTTGTGTTTGCTGGCACATTATGAAGCAACAAGGTAGAAACAAAGACAAAACGTTTCTGTGCAACTGCTTTACTGTGGCCATTCTGCAGTTACTGTAACCAAATTTTTTAGAAGGTTGTGCTTAAGTGTGGATATTGATGAAGACACCAACATCCTACCGGAA
The DNA here is from genome assembly GCA_002778355.1 of Clitarchus hookeri. NCBI lineage: Eukaryota > Metazoa > Arthropoda > Insecta > Phasmatodea > Phasmatidae > Clitarchus > Clitarchus hookeri. The sequence continues at coordinate 107,268 of NQII01000080.1, read as the reverse complement.
AACATGAACTTCGTACTACAGTAAGTGATTTATTTACCTGAATTGGGCTTGCAATAGTGATGTATATTGTTGAATGTCATAGCAGTTTTTCCCTCTTCCCACCCCCTTATCATTGTTACTGCCCTACCTTGATGTCAGAGCAGCCTCTTGTTCACTGCTTGTCACCATTGCGTAGCTTCATTACAGCAAGAAAGGGACATGGCATAGTACACTAATTCGGATGTGACGAACATGGTGTTGATATATGGAGAAGGGAGAGGAAATGGAAGGGCAGCTGCACGTTTGTACAGCCAACAATATCCTGCATGACGTCAGCCTAACAGTCATACGTTCGGAAATGCCACACTGCAATTACGAGAAACAGGCACGTTTTGGAGGCGAGGTGGACCAGATCAACAGAGAAGCATTCGAACCCCACATTTTGAAGATGCAGTCTTGGAGAGTGCAGAGGAAAACCATTCTACCAGCACCCGTTCTATCGCAGATGCAATGGATGCATCAAATGTGACAGTAAGGTATGTAAATACTACATGAATAGCTGCTGCGACTGTACAGCATGTGAAAGGTGCAAGCATTACAGCCATTGGATTATGCCCCTCGTCGAGATTTTTGCCAGTGTTTCCTGCATCAGTGTGAAATGGTTCCAGATTTTCCTGCTATTAAGTTCACAGACGAAGTCAGACTCCCACAGGAAAGCCACATCTGGGATGACACTAACCAACATGCAACTGCAATAAGGGGCCACCAGCACCGATATTCGATCAACATTTGGGCTGCAATACTTGGCGACAATGCTATTGGGCCATACTTGCTGCCAACCGGTTTGACAGGCTTCCAGTATTGGTATTTTCTGTAGCTCATGTTGCCAGACTTACTGGAGGATGTTCCGCTCGCCATCAAACAACGGATGTGGCTACAACATGACAGCGCTCCACTTCATTTCACAAGAATTGTGTGTGATCACGTGAATACAGCATATCCCAATTGCTGGATAAGATGGGGCAGACCTGTTGCATGGCGAAAACACTTGCTGGACCTTACCCCATTAGACTTTGGCTGTGGGGATTCGTCAAGGCTTTGGTATATAAGACAGCCATTGAATCTAAGGAGGACTTGTTAGCAAGGGTCATGGCTGCCTGCGATAAGGTGCAAGACACACCAATTTTCTTTGAAAGGGTACGCCAGTCCTCTAATGCACCGCTACACCTACTGCAATGAGGTTGAAGGTGCACATTTCAAACAGTTGATAGTATGAAGTTGTTTTCCAATAAGAAGCTGTAATGGCTACAATGTCTGTTTTGTTGTGCAATCTGTGCACGTACCAACCACCACACAAGCAAAATCTTTGAACCCTTTGAGACTAACCAACTTTATTAAAGGCATTACTACAGTCTTGCACTGCTCACACCATAATGTATTATCCGTATTCTCTTCTTATCACATCAAATAATACTAATTCATTCACACATTTCAACTACCTGTTAACACATATGATAATGGTATCTGCAGAACGGCCAGAGTTAGGCAGTTGCACAGAAACATTTTGTCTTCGTTTTTACGCCCTTGCTTCACAATGTGGCAGCAAACACGTCTAAACGTCAGGGTGACACATTTACTAATTGTAATGTGTTTGCAGCCTGTTTGTTCTTGGCGAAAGTTATTCAGCATGCAACACCATATTACAGCAAACATTTGTTTACCTCTGGGTGAAGGACATGTTGCCTAACCACCAGGCCATAGTATTCCTACAACTGAAACCTTTGTGTGCATTTTAAATTAAAACAGTGGGTCCTAGAGAGTTGCAATGAGAGTGCCTGATTGGCTAATTACGACATACTGCTTAATACAATGGCAGCAAACATCAATTTTACCTTAACGTAAAAAAGTTGTATTCAATAACAGGGTGCAAACTGCTATTTTTTACAAGATGGGGGTGAGTACTATGTACCATAGCTTCATTTTATCCAGGATCTTGGTTTAATTAATTTGTATACCATCTTTTGTTCCTTTAACACAAGTACTTTTCATAATATGCTTTTCACACTCTGCCTTTAAGGGCTTCTACAGTTCTTATTATTTGAGATGGACCGTGGGTGCCGTATTTAAAATTTCTTTTTTTCACACTGGCAATCCCCTGGCACAGTTTGGTCATGTGTTTCCAAAACACATATATAGCCTTCTACTACAGGATAGGAGTAGCATTCTACTACGTCAAGTAGCATCACAAGCGCACACATATGCTTCTCCTATTTTCTTGTCAGCAAAAAAGGAAAAAATTGTTTTATGCTTTGGCTGCACAAAACTGACCAGCATACTTTTCCTTTGCAAATGATAAAAAGGTTACCCTTTTATTTCTTCTTAAGGTTTATGTTCCAAGGTCAATTGCTACAAACCATCAAGAATACTGCTTTCAAAAAACCTGATCCTAATGTATGGTTCTGGATTTAAATTCTGCTTACATGAAAGTTTTGATTAGTTTAATGTGCATGCCACCACAAATTAGCCTATGAAAACTTCATTATAAAAGTTTTACCTAGAATTCAAATCCAAAACCTCTAGCAACAAAGGCCGACACCCCAGCAGCATTTACCACTAACATAAAAAAATAAACACAATTAAGTTAAAAGAATGTTGAACTTTTTGTATCATCTTAGGAATGAAATCATTTGCAGACTTCTGCCTAAATATTTCTAGCAGAATGGAAAACCATCATTTTACAGTTCCATAAGCAAATATGAACTCTAAACCTGAAGGCGAAACACTACTTCACAACCAGTTTTATGCTTATATTCTTGAAAATGCACATGGCAAAAATAAACAGACATGAAGCGTGTTTATCCAAACAAAACCATGCAATCACCATTAAAATAAGCAAATAAAATATGTGTTTATACAATAGTTAAAGAGATTGATTATTGTATATTTATGCTACGTGAACATAGTATATACTTTGTTCAAATATGCAATAATTTTTTTAAATGCCAAAGTTGTAAAACTGCAGAACCATGTCGTCGGATATCTTCAGAAAGGATTTATTTTCCTTATTTGAGTTATGCGGGCATAATTGGTTAGTTCACAAACCAAATGAACCAAAGTGGATTTAGGGAATAATCAAGGTTTCAAGTAAAAAGCTGTTAGACAAATGAGCAGAATCTAAAATTATTTAATAAGTGTGTTGTATAGTTTAGTACAAGTGCCAGTTGCATAGTGAAACGAAACATTAGACTGTAAAATCAAGATAGAAACAGAACATTTAAGGAGAGTAGAGTATGGAGTATGTTAATAGAATGTGTAAAGTGTCTATCAAAGAAATATTTGTAGTGGAAGCATTTTTCATGAAAACAGTGAGTGTGAAGTTAAATGACCGTGTATTATATACTCGTGTGTACATGTTATTAGCAATGGGTGACAGTATTTTATTTATTTAACTCCATAAAACCCTTACTGGGTCAAGGGTGCATAGCACGTCAACAAAGGTGTACAAATAATAACATACAGTAAGAATATAAATGTAAGTGTACGAACACACATATATACACAAATAAAATATTCGTAAATGTACAAAAATAAATACACAATAATACAAAATAGTTATACAAGTATTCAAACTGAAAAGTTATAATAATATAACAAAACAATACAAGTGTAATAACATGTAATTCTATATTAAAAAAAACTGCTTTGCAAAATTAGGTCCATTTTATATTAAAGAATTCTTCTAAAGAATAGAATGAATGCTCCTTAAAGAAAGTTTTTAAGTTATTTTTAAATAGTTTGGGATTATTCTGACTTAATTTTTTTTTAGATAACACTGCAATTTATTAAATAAAGAAATACATGAATAATAAGCCCCCTTCTGGAAAAGTCTCAGGTTATTTAATGTTATATGAAAATTCTGGGCAACTCTTATATAATGAGAATGAATTTAGTCATTTTTAGGGAAAATAAGACTGTTATTGGTGACAAACATCAGAGATGTGTATATATACTAAGATATAAATGTAAGTTCACGAGATTTTTTAAAATAGCTGCGACATGTTGTTGCTACTAGGCCACCTGAGTTATACAGATGTCAGCTAATCCACTTGCCATTGTACTGTAATGCTAATTTTTTTTTAGATATTTTAAGACTGACATCTGTCTAAAAAAAAATAAGTAGGTTATAAAAGTAAAAACATAAAATGTTGCAAATAATTAAATATTTGCTAAACTCTTTTATAATTTATCAGAGATAGTGAATATGGGTTAACATTTGCGAGACGGTTTGTTGTATCTATTATCACACTTTGGACGTTATAGCTAATATATTCGAGTTGGAAATATGTGATGTGGAATAACGGTAGAATTGCTTAAAAACTATTCACGCCTGTCTCACTTTCTATGGAAACAAGGAGGTGGGTTTCATGAGAACAATATGGCGTATAATTTACGTAGACGAACAATTACCGGCCGAATATAAATTACTTTTACTCCAAACCGTTGTACACAAAATATAGGTAACTTTAAAAATTATGCAGAGCTCATGGAAAAATACAACTATTGGCATCTGTTTGTAAATTCGTTATATTTCGCGAAGGAAATAGGTTCATTTCTGGCTGGTATTACCTCGCATAATATCCTAGAGATGGCACGCACAGCATGTCACAGCAAAGTTTGAGCCGTTGTTTTTGGATAACAGACAGCGTTGTTTTTAAAGCTGATTGTTCTTATATTACGGACTCAAAATATATTTCAAATTCGTGTAGTTTCGTCAAATTATTAGAAAAAATAATCCAACAATAATATGCAATATTTCTGTATGCTTTTGGAATTAATATCAAGGACGTGTTGAAAGCGAGGTTGGAGAGGGATGATACGATGTGAAAAAGCTTTCTGGAGTTAGCACAACTTCAGAAAACTTTTCCACGTCGTATCGTTCTGTTGTACATTTCATTTTGAACACCTATACATAACTACATTATCATGAAGTTTAGTTTTTAACACTAACAACCATTGTTTCGTGACCTTGTAAAATAAAATATATTAATAAATTTAAGAACTCTTTCTTATCCGCGTATTTTCTGCTTTTCCGATGTGCATCGGTAGTGCACTCAGAATAGCCAAAGTAATTTTAACTTTTGTTCGTTCGTGCATCAGCTGATACAGGAATTTGTAAATGGCACTTTGTTCATTTCGTATATGTTAATTGCCACTCACTGACTGTCAGAAAGTGGCCTTCTTATATCGTATGGACCATAGTAGGGTACTGAGTTACTTTACTTGGTGCAGACTAAGGGCACCTGCCGTTGTTGAGTAAGGGGTAAACAAATACGCGTATTCTCTGTTAGTTAACAGACAAGTATTTTATTTGCCTGAAGGTTACATAGGTATTTATACACACACTGGCGAGACTGAGCCCCCCTACAAGTCGTAGGCTGAAGGGGTGGTGGGCGGAATGCTATGCGTCATGGGGAAAGTTGCTTGAATGGAGGCGTTTTTACTTAACTGTGACTGCGGCTTTTGGTGAGTTGTCTTCATTGGTAGTTGAGGTCTGGTGAGTGGGGTGGCCCTCTTACAGGCCCTCGGACTGGCTCTCGGCGTGCTGTACTCAACTGGCTTCTTCCTTCGGCTTTGACTGACTCCCTATCACATCCCGGCGAGGAGCCCTCAGCAGTTTCTCGCGAGAGACACGGGGACATCCTCTGTTTTCCTTGCGCGTTTTGTGTTTTGTCAGCAGCTTGTGTGCTCCCACTAGGGTTGAGAGAGGGTGCAGTTACTGTGGCAGGGATTCCTACGAAGCTGCGTCTGCACTAATTCTCGCCGGGACTTACCCTGGTACCTTCGCCGTGTGGCTGCCTATCAACTATTTCTCTTGCATGGCACAAGGGTCATCCCCGAGCTAATAATCTCGGGACTTAACCCTGTTTTCTTCGGCTTCGGTTCTTCCCTGCGGGTGAATCCCCAGGTGGAAGTTTCGTTGTCAGCTGGCTGCTCTGGCTAGTTGCCTGCCCTGGATAACTCTACAGGATGTGGTAACAGCCCTATGCCTATCCCACGTCCCTGCCACGCATCAACATCTCACGTGGTTTTCCTTATGGCTTTCTCTTGAAGTAAAAATATTTTGCTGCTGTTTGCTGCCAGAGCCAAGTACATTATGCCATAAGACATTAATGCATGAAATTGAGCAAAATAAACTTGTTTAAATATAGCCGGTGATAATATTGGGGACAAGTGGCGATTAGTGAAACAGGCAGTGCTTAACTTCTTTGGAAGATTATTGATATGCTCTTTCCAATTTAGAGAACTGTCTAGACAAACACCTACGAATTTTGTTATTTTACAATTTTGAATCTCATACGCATCACTGCCAATTTCGAGCGAGTAATCATGTTTATTTGTAGTATGATATTTTAGGAAGGTTGTTTTGTTTGTATTTAGGGAGAGTTTGTTTGCTGAAAACCATTCAGATAGCTCAATAGAAACCTTATTACACATGTCTGATAGTTAATTTACATTTCTACTATTTAATAAGATAATTGTATAATCAGCAAAAAGACAAGCCCTTGCTTCAGGGGATAGATTTAGAGGTAAGTCATTCATAAAGAAGAGAAATAGAAGGGGGCCCAGGCAGAGAATATATTGCTGAATATATTACTGTGAATCACTTGGAGCAAGTTAGGTTAGTTATTATTATTGCATTCATTGCTGTTATAGTAAAGGAGTTAAAGGATGTAATCAATTCATGTTAGTTGGTTTTGCTATTTTCTCAGACACCTCTGATTTATGTATTGTGAAAACAGGATAAGTTATATCAAGTCTTCTCACAATTAAAAAGTTATATAACAGTATTTAATTAGTGTACTTTATTCGTGATATAGTAGTCCTTATTGTAATTTTCTGCTACATCTGTGATTTATGTATTGTGAAATTAGGTTCAGATAGGTTAGGTCTCATTGCAAGTATTGTGGTAAAATAACAGGACTTAATTAGTGAAGTTAAGTAAGGTTTGATTAGGTATTCTTGTATTTGCCTTAGTTAAACTCCCAGTGCAGCACATATTTTACGATCATGGAGACTCAAATGTATATCCGGATACTACGCATGGTATTGCGTGGTACTGCAATTTTCTCCGGCCTTTGTGATTTACATATGTGAAATTAGGTTTAGTTAGGTAAGATCTCACAATTATCGAGGTTAATGACAGGATTCAATAAGAGCACTTTATTAGTGTTAGTACTTCGGCCCTACTATAATTTTCTGTGTGTTATGTATAGTGAAATTATGTTCGGTTAGGTATTCTTGTATTCGTTGTGGTTAGGTTCCCTGTGTGGCATATATGTTACAGTCATGGAGACTCAAGTGTAATTGGGCAGATAGGCTCAATTGTACTATCCGATACTGTGTAAGGTATCGTAAATATTTGCGGAAATTGACCCTGCCCGAAAACCACCACATTCAATTGGAAGCCCAGTTAGTTTGTGGGAGGAAAGAGGTGGCGTATCAGGTAAATACATGTGACATCACCACCATATTGGTGATGTCATAGTCGCAGTACAAGGTTGTACTTGAAGGTCCAATGTGTGCTGTATGATGAGACCAAATAACTTGTGACTGTTCAGTGCAATTTCTGAAGAGTATGGACACCCACCACCTGACAACAAAAGCATAACAGCTAGGTATGAGACGTTTAACACGTTGAGCGCCAGGCGGTACGATCGTACCGCCGGTGGACTATTGGCTGGGGCCGGGGCGGTCCCCAGGTACCGCCAGCCTTCGCCAGCTAAACTTACTCCCTGGGCCACGGGACCGCCCGCCAAGCGCAATTTCCAGGTCTTTGGGACCGCTCTGGCCCTGACCAATTCGCTTATGCGATTGGCCCGTAATGTTTTTTTATTTTATTTTTTCCAGTGGTTGCATGGAGCCCCACCTCGCTCCATGCAGTGATGGTCAACCATATTCTAACCCATCTCCTCTAGTGAATATTCTTCATTTATCTTATTATTTGTTTTAATAAACATTTAGTTTTTTTTATATTTTAATTTTTTATATTTTATTTTTGTTATATATTTTTTTATTAGTATATTTGTATATACATATAAAAAATAAATTGAATGTAAATGTTAATAATGTTTATCAATATGTTTTATATTAAATAATTGTAATTAATATATTATTTTAACATAAATTATGAATGGGCTTCTATGAAGCATGTCCGGCAATAAAATGGTTCTCCAGGGCACTGGGGGCAATAGGTTGTAACTTTTTTTATTTTGTTTTTATGTAAGAGGCGATCTTTACTTTTTTGTTTACAACCTTTGCATCCTCTCC
>NQII01000080.1:69126-97567 GCA_002778355.1 Clitarchus hookeri | reverse complement strand
CTTTTTTTTCGGTAAATACTCTTCAGAATCTGTTGTTTCGCCAACGGAGGAGTAGTCAGGATCGTCAGACAAATCATCACGAGTAGAGATAATATCAGGTTCAGATTCTAAAAGGAAGAAAATAAAGTAATAATAATTCCCGCCAGAAACAAAATAGAAATCAATAATACCAGCAAAAACCTAACTCACCAGATGACGAAGGATATTTTTCTCTGGCCAAATCCACAATTTTCTTGGTTCGTGATGAAAACATTTTCAGAGAAGCACTGACTAACAAGAACTGTGTAATACAACCAACCTAGAGCTAAACTTAAGTGATTTTGGGAGATACAACTGCAAGGGTTAGGGGGAGGAATGCAGGCAGGTATAACGGTTGACACGTCGAGGGACCCCCCCACCTGCCTCCGCGTACTTCCTCAGGTAGTAGGTCATTACCCTGGGGCCGGGCGGTCCCCACGTACCGCTCCACAAACTTGGGCCTAAACGGAAGTGGCTTGTCGTATTTTTTAATTTGGTTGTTTATATGTCATTCTGAACTGATTTGCATATTATATGAAAACAAAACTGCCTTGGCCCCAAACAATAAACCACCGGCGGTACGATCGTACCGCCTGGCGGTCAACGTGTTAAGGAGACCGGGAGTGTAGGGCCTGTACACGAACAGGTCACTGTTGGCACTGTGTGGGAAGCATTCCAACAAATCCCCTTCAAATCAACAGATTGGGCATCCTGTGAACTTGGCATTCCATGTCCAACAGTGCAAAAAATCTTGTGCAAAAAACTTTACTTGCCCGCCTACAAAGTACACACTGTTCAAGCCTTGCTACCAACTGGATGATCGTCAAAGTTGCACTGCTTTTGCAACAGAAATGTTGCATCGCATTGATGACAATGCATACATACAGTGTGCGTTTTCTCAGATGAAGCAACATTTCACACCTCCAGGAAAGTGAATCCGCATAATGTGCATATGTTGGTGTCCGAACAACCTCTTGGTGTTATTGAATACGAGAGAGATAGCCCAAAAGTGAATGTGTGGTGCGGCCTCGTGCATAACAAAGTCATTGGGCCCTTCTTTTTTGCTGAGGTCACAATTATATCCAACGTCTACCTAGACATGATGGAACTTTACGGAGCACTTCAGTTAGAAGAGTTTTAACATTGGATGGTGTTCCAACAAGATGGTGCAACACCACACTGGGAATTAATCATTTGTGACTTATTCAATGCAAAATTTCCAGATCATTGGATTGGACACGATGGTGCAACATCATGGCCACCAAGATCACCAGATGTTACTCCCCTCCCCCAATTTTTTTCCTTTGAGATTTAGTTGAAGATCAAAATATAACTGGTGTGCCAATTGTTAGGACATTGATGCAGAGGATAACAAAGGTAATTTCTTCTGTTTCCGAAGAAATATTGAGCAAAACGTGGCAATAAATTGAATATTGCTTAGATGTTCTCCATGCAACAAACGGTGCACATGTAGAAGTTGTCTAGAATGGCTAAAAAAAACTTCCTGAGTTGTTGCCATTTTCATACAAACCGTGCTTTGCTAACATTTGTACTACATCCTATATAACCAATATCCACAAATAAGTCGCCAGGATTGCAAGATGACACTGAATTCATAAACACACAGCAGATTACAACTTCCAAAGAAGTTTAACTTGCAGCTTCCGTTCATAATTTACATTTGTCCACTAGTTAAAATGAAAAGGTACCACAAACAAATTCTACACCATTAAATGCTCTCATAGGTAATTATCCAGAGAAGCAACTTATCTGTAAAAAAAAAAAAAAAACCCCCGAAAAGTGGTATATTTCCCCTCTACTAATTACGCAGAACACGAATATACTAGGGCATTAACGTCAGACTAATTTCGTAATATCTGCCCACCTAACAGAACCTAACCCCACGATGAGTGAATCACTATTTTACATTTTTTAACTAACCTAGTATTGTTAGATTTTAAACTAACCTAGGATTGTAGGGTTTTAAACTAACCTAGGATTTTAGGCTTTTAAAGTAACAGTTAAACACACCGGAAGTCTATGAACCAACTCACCTAGGTAGGCGGCAGGTACAATTCCATTGTCCTCGACCAATTCAACTGCTGTGCATCTTACCTCAATCGACAAAACACCACAATCTACGAAAACATCCAAGTAACACCCGCTACATAGGCAGATATTACGCACAGAAGCACTCGCTCTTGCACCCTCCATTCTTAAATCACAAGCCTTCGTACGGTCGGATTCGGACGTCACAACTCACGCCCGCAACTACACAACTGCACTGTCTCGCATCTCAAATGCATTTAATGGCATCTCAACTTCCACGTAAACTTCCGTGATGATGACGTCTACAGATCACAGCCAATAAGGTGATGGCAAAATGCGCATTTGTTCACGTTACTAATGCATTACTTCACCAAAAATCATAGCATCAGACGTTAACAAAGCGGCGGGCTGCTCGTACATTTACTCTTTTATTTAATACGTTCTACTTATTTTAACATTACGCCCTCCTGAATATGAACAAGGTAAGCTGCACAGAAACCATTAATGCTATTTTTGTTGGTCTAGGACGTTTCCTTCAGAAAAGCCGCTACTCTGGATAATTACCCTCTCATAAATATGCTGACTGGCATCTACACCGTAACTACCATTTATACTACACACAGTAAAATGGTACTTCAGCACTTCAAATGCTCTGTTTACAACATGGGAATCATTGATGTCATCAAATGCAAACAAAAAATAATTTTTGTTTAGTGACTTCTGCAAATTTATATTTAAAAAATGGTGACTCTAGGCTGTGCATAAGTTGCTTATTGATTTCCACAAGGTTCATCTAAATAATTTTGTTAGGAATTTTTTTTCAGATTACAGGAAAAAGTCTGAATCCTTTAAACTGACATTTCTGATTACATTCAAGGATGTCTGTAATGCTGTGTAACTTAAAGAAAACAAATGAGCACAGAAATGTCCTGTAGTGCTGAAGTACTATTTAACTATGAAATTATCAGCCGTACTCTAGATGCCAATAAACATGTTTGGCATTGTACATAGTCACACAACATTCACATGTGGTACTGGTGCCTCATCACTTCAACAGCATTGAGGATAATTTTGAATTACAAATGGAGGGTACAAGTCTGAGTGCTTCTGGTGTTGTGAATTGGCAAATGAGAGGGTTCCCTGGATATTTGCAAATTAGGTATCACCATGCAATCCTAGTCACTTTTTAGGAATATTAGTTGGATCATTGCGCTTTGTCATGTAAGGTGAAGTGTGATTCATGTAAATGAATTGGCCGAGTACGGTGAATATTTTCATTGACAATGGTCATTTAGGGCTCATGATGAAATTGAAAAATGTAAGAAGGTGCAATGTAAATCCATAAATCCCTTTAGTATAACACATGGTCTGTAAAAAGAATAGCAGGTACGTGCTTGGAAGGATTTGCTGCACAATTATTCCCAGGCATTGATGGAAGACACCACATTTCATTGGGTATGCGGCAAAGTTCACGTTACACTGCATAACATTTACCACATACTGAACCACCAGTCTCCCCATTACCTTTCCTGTACTCACTGTGAGACTCACCAGTCTGAAGCTGCTAGGACTCACCCTATCCTCCCCTGATGTATATTGGGACAAGTTGATACAAAACAAGTGAGTCGTGGAATGACTTGGGGACTTCCTCAAGGGGCAGAAATAAAGGCTGAAGGTGGGAGAGGGAATATCAGGGGAGGGAGAGGTTATGTCAGGGGTGCCGCAGGAAAGCGTGCTGGGCCCTCTGTTGTTTACCATAATGGTAAATGACATGGGTTTGGGGATTAGGGGAAAAATAAGATCAGATGATTGTGTATTGTATGCAGTGGTGTGAGGGGGGGGGGGACTTGCAGACATTGACAGGATATGGTCGTGGGCCGTGGAGGATAAAATGAAAATAAATGTAAGAAAAACTAAGGTAGTGAGGTTTACACGGAAGAAGGTGATAAGCAGGGGCATGTACAGATGAGAAGAGCAAGAGATAGAAGAAGCAGCTGAATATAAGTATCTAGAGGTTGTATTACAGGGAGACCTTAGATGGAAAAAACAGAGAGGGTGGTTGTAAAGGGAAGAAAGGGTTTTAGGTATGTTGAGAAGGGTGCTGAAGGAAGTCAGCTGCAAGGTGAAGGAGAAGGGTTATGGCACAATGGTATGGCCGATATTGGAATACGCGGCAGCAGTATGGGACCCGTACGTGGATGTGGATATGTAAGAGCTGGAGAAGGTACAAAGAAGGGTGGCAAGATTGGTGAAGAGTGATAAAGAAGGCAGGGGAAGGATGGTGAGGATGAAGGGAACTATAGGCCATCAGTGATTATGAAAGAAATGGGATGGAGCTCATTGAAGGACAGGAGGAGAGTTGCAAGACCGATCAGAACTTACAGGGTGGTGAAAGAAGAGGGAGGGTGGGGAAGACTAGTTATGCTGCCAGCTAACTAAGGGGGTGTTTAGAGGGAGAGGAAACAACAATGAGAAGATTCAGAGGGTATGGAGGAGAATGAAGTGGGGTAGGCAGTCTATGCTTGTAAAATCTGTGAGGGAGTGGAATGTGTTGCGGGCTGAATTGGTATCTGTGAGGCGGGTTGGAAAGTTCAGGAAGGGTGTAGAAGGGGAGTTTAGTTGAGGAGAGGTGAATGAGCTCGCCATAGGGCGGTAGCCCAATTGTGGGTTATGGTTATAGTATTATTAGACGACGAACTTCGGCTGCAGGTTAATCACGGAAAAAGGTGAAAAAGCATATACAACTTGTGGTCTAAAGTGAATCTTAAGAGCGGTACATATCTTTGAAGTTGGACTTGAAAAAAGAGTAAATAGCAAACACAGGAGATGGAACTCTACCTGGATAATGTGTAAAGTTAATTGTGACAGCAAGGTTAATAATCCAGCTTTTAAATCCCAAGTATGCTACGCAGGATTGGCAAAATGTCACCAATTTTCAGTCACGTCCATGCCACTGGCAAAAACTTGGGTTTTACGGAAAAATACTGGTTTTTATCGGCAAATATAATATAGTTAATTATGTACCTAGGTCTGTAACAAAATTAGACTGTTTGTTAAATTTATTGGTTTTTAATGAAAATTTGCTTTTACTTATTAATACCAATTAAATAAGTCTGCAAGTCATTGTTTATTCTTATATTTGTTATATGTATACAGATTTAGGATTGAAAATGATAAATCAACATTTTAAGAATGTAATTCTATGAGAATTATTCCAGTAGGTACTCATAAATAGGAAGCCTGATAATTCCCATGTTCAGTTGGGAAATTTAATGTTTATGATTCCAAGTAGCCACACTAGATAATGGAGTGCAAGAGAATAAAAATAACTTTGCTTACAAACTTTTTTATTTTTATAGTAGGCCTACATAAAATCGAGTTGCTATAGTAAAAAATAGGCCATGCTTGAGACATGATTTTAAAATATTAAACACAATCGTTCTTATATAGGTTTTCGTTTTTATAGTAAAATTTCAATGTACGTTATAAACTGCTTCAACATTTAGTGATTTCAGGCAAATTTTCCTACCAAGTGGAAAATACTGGCAAAAACTAATAAAGTCCGGGATGGTTTTAACCTGGTATTTACCAGTACTTTCCACACAGTGGGAAAAACTGTGCCAACCCTGATGCAAGGGCATCATAGAGATTAAGTAGAAATAATGGTAGAAACCGTGATTATTTCCACGACATAATTTGACTTTAGACCATAAGTCGTACACACGTTTTCACCTTTTTTCGTGAATAACCAGCAGCCGAAGTTTGTCTGTATAATTTAGAAACATTCTGTAGGTATAATCGTTATCGCATTATACACAAGACCCCAGAGGCTTCATTGAAGCTATTATTCTAAAAAAATTACCATTGTTTCGAGAAGCACATTGTATGTAAATGAAAAAGTATCCCATTATTTGGCTACGAAAGTTAAGGCCAACACAATGAATTTGTTTTATTTATTCTTCTGTGCATTCTTACAATGAGGGAACTTGTTATAGTGAAGGTAATCAAAGGGTTGAAGAGCAACAAGGGAGTGGGTACAAATGGGATTGTAAATGGAGTCCTTTAGTTTGGTCAGAGAGAGATGGGTGTGTATCTGGAGGTGCACTTTAGCAAATCATTGGCGGGAGGTAGGTTGCCGCAAGGATGGAAGAAGACATTGGTGGTCCCAACCTACAAGCATGGGGAGGATAGGGGGAGTCCTGGCAGCATTAGACCTGCAAGTCTCACTTCAAAAACAGGAAAGGTAGGTAATGGAGAATTGGTGGTTCAGTTTGTGGTAGATGTTATGAATGAGAGGAATTGGTTGCAAAAGTATCAGCACGGTTTTGCGAAAGGATACTCTTGTCAGAGACAGTTGGCGGGACTATTAGAGGGTCTGGTGCAGGCAGTAGACGAGGGAAAGCAGGTGGATGCCTTCTTTATTGACTTTGAGAAGGCTTTTGATATGGTGCCCCGTGGGATTTTGATGAAGCAAATGGTTGAGCTGATAATAAAAAAGTCAGAACTGAATTGGATATAGGAGAAGTGTGCTGGGTTTATTGCAGTTTACCATTATAGCAAATGATGTTGGATTAGGGATAGGAGGTAAAAAAAGATTGTTTGTGGAAGAATGTTTGCTGCATACAGAGGTAGGTGGAGAGAACAAGCTACAGAATGGTACTGATCAAGTGCAGAGGTGAACAGAAGAATAAAATGAAGATCAATGTCAGGGAAACCAAGGTAGTGAGATTTACTAGAAAAAGGGTGAAGTGCAGGGGCATTTAGAGATAGACTATGTGACGTTAGCGCAGTCGCGTTATGTTTATTTACCTCCATCTATCTCTGCGCGGTGGTGTACTTTTTGCTCGGGTCAACTCCCCACCTTTTTCCTCCCTGCCTTCTATTTCCCCTTTGTGAGTCATAATTTTTTGATTGTTTGTAAATCATAATTTTTTTATTAGCTGTGGTATTTTATTTAAGTCCTTGCACAGCCCCGCTCTGTCTACTTTACATCCTTTTGACGTTTGCTAAGTTTCGCCGCTGCGTTACGACTGCTAGATCTCAGTTTGCACCTGCCGGCTTAGCCGCACTTCACCTCGTCCATCAGAAGTCAACACCGTTATCATGTTGTTGAGCTGATGATTTTCCCTGTCATGCTACAGAGCGATGGGGCATTTAAAATGGTAGGTCCTGGAAAACGTTAAAGTTTGCAGTAGGGTTTTAAAATGGTTTGGTAATTTGTGTGGCATAGTTGTGTTGTAACTTGGGTGTGCAGTAGTGCTAGTCCATTTCAAAATTTTTGTTTTGGTAGCCCTTCCAAATTATGTTTCGGCTTTATGGTGTCACGTTGCTGTGTGTCCTTTTTTAATGTGCCATGTTTATCTTTGTTCGCCGCCCAAGTTTAATAAATGTTTGATGTTGCTCTGTTTCCACAACTGCATTATTAGGGAGTAAAATTTTTTTTTAAGTGCTAATTGTCCATTATTGTAAATTTTATCGGTCGGAGCTGTGATAGGTCCAATATGACTGCCTCCCACCGTAATTGATTTAATTGTTTTTAATATAATTTTTAAGGAAAAGGAGGCTTTGATGGCCAATTCTTTGCTGCTCCCCTTTCTGTCAATTTTTAAAGTTGAATGGGTGCTGGGAAATATACTTCTGTCAATTTTTAAAGTTGAATGGGTGCTGGGAAATATACTAAGTCAAGAAAGAATTGAAATTGGTAATTATAAAGAATAGTGACTTTTCCGAAAACAAAAGAAAAATTAACGGAAAATGGTATAATTCAATTCTACTAATTACACAGAACACAAATTTACTAGGGGCATTACCATATTATCAATACAAACCACAAATACAGTAGTGGGTGGAGGGCTATGAATATCAGGGATATTGGGGGGTAAAAAACTTAAAATGTATGTAAATTGCATGTAATTTTAGTTCCCTTACCACGTTAAATTGTAATTACAAGTTACACTGAGCACAAATTTACTAGGGGCACCATAACATTCACATTACATACTACCAAATGTGGTAGGAAGATGAGGAAAATTTGTGGGGTAAAACACGTAAAAGTTATGTCAATTAAATGTAATTTACATTTCTTAACCACGTTAAATGCAAGAAGACCTAATCTAACTTCACTATATACGAATAAAGGGGTTGATGTTTACAGACAGTGATAGTTTGTTACGAAAAGCATAATAAGTAAGCTAACTTTGGGTCATCCACCCCTGTGATTAACCTATTGTGAAGTTATGTTCAGTTTGGTTAGGTCTGCTGCATTTTACATGGCCGGCTGCAACAGTACGTAAGCCCTTTAATTACCACTCTCACACGCAATTCTACACAGTACAATTCAATATACTATATAAACTTTCCATGCTAAAACTCCAAATGTAATACGTTAGTCACCCATTCAAGCAACAATCATCCCACCCAGGTGGTTAATTCTCAATCATAAACCACAACACGTTAACATCTATTCAATTTGTAGAAACTCCACAGATACATTTTATTCCCCGCACAATTATGTGATTTAACACATCAAATAGAATGAATTGCAAAAAACACGAGTAACAGCACTCAAAAATTACAAACCTTCGCAGTCAAATTCACACGGTACACTGAATTTGCACACATTCCCAGCATACAACTGTGATGTAAAGGAAAATCGGTATTTATTAAGTTTAGTGACTTTTCTGAACGAAACGTCCTAGACCAACGAAAGTTGCATTAGTGGGTTCTGCACAGCTTGCCTAGTTAATATTCAGGAGGGTGTCATGTTAAAATAAGTAGAACTTATTAAATAAAATAGTTAAAAATATGAGTTGTTTGCCGCTTTGTTTACCTCGGACCTTATGATTTTTGGTGACGTCATGGTTCCTGCCGTCACCTTATTGGCTTGTAGATATTGTTACGTCACATGTGATTTAACGGAAAATTTTTCAAACAACTTAGTAGCCATTGTGTTTTTGCCGGGATGAGTCGTGATGTCCCAATCCAGAGGATTTAAAATGGAGAAAGCAAGAACGAGTGCTTCTGTGCATTATATTAGCTTATTAAAGAGTGCTTCAGTGCGTTATATTCGGCTATGAACGAGTGCTTCAGTGCGTAATATTCTGCTATGAACGAGTGCTTCAGTGCGTAATATTCTGCTATGAACAAGTGCTTGAGTGCCTTATATTCGCGTATGTGGCGTTTTAGTGGAACATGGTGTTTTGTCGAATGAGGGAAGGTTGAATTGGCCGTTGACAGAGGAATTGAACCAGCCGCCTACCTAGGTGAGTTAATTTATATTCTTTTGGTGTGTTTTACGGTTCCTTTAAATCCCTAAAATTCTACATTCGTAGATTAGTGTAAAACCCTTCAATCCTACGTTAGTTTAAAATCCTGCAATCCTATGTTAGTTTAAAATCCTACAATCCTAGGTTAGTTTAAAACCCTAAAATCAGATATTAGTTTAAAACCCTACTATCCTAGGTTAGTTTTAAAATGTAAAAAAGGGATTCACTCATCGTGGGGTTATGTTCTGTCAGGTTAGGTGGGCACATATTATGAAATAAGGGTAATTATTAAGTTTAGGGGCTTTTCTGAAAAACACCATAAAAATTCAAAATTATGATATATTTCTACTCTGCTAATCACGTAGATCACGAATATACTAGGGGCGTAACTTTAAAATAAGTACAACATATTTTTAAAAATTGTGAAATGAACAGTAAAGCCAGTTTGTTTACGTTTCTGAACGAAACGTCCTAGACCAACAAAAGTTGCATTAATGGGTTCTGCACAGCTTGTTCATATTCAAGATGCCGTAATGTTAAAATATGTAGAACATATTAAAAAAACTTGCGAAATATGTTTGTTGACGTCTATTAACGTCAGAGGAATTATACCAGCCCCTTACCTAGGCGAGTCAATTTACATTCTTTTGGTGTGTTTTACGGTTCCTTTAAATCCCTACAATCCTACATTCGTACTTTAGTGTAAAACCCAAACATCCTAGGTTAGTGTAAACCCAAACATCCTAGGTTAGTGTAAACCCAAACATCCTAGGTTAGTGTAAAACCCTACAATCCTAGGTTAGTGTAAAACCCTACAATCTTAGGTTAGTTTAAAAATGTAAAATAGTGATTCGCCCATCGTGGGGTTAGGTTCTGTTAGGTTAGGTGGGCACATATTACGAAATTAGTCGGAAGTTAAGGCCCCTAGTATATTCATGTTCTGCATCAGTAGTAGAGTAGAAATATATCATAATTTTGAATTATTATTGTGTTTTTCAGAAAAGCCCCTAAACTTAATAATTACCGGGTTTTTTTTAAACAGAAAAGCCCCTAAACTGGATAATTACCAATTACCTTTTAATCTGCTATTAGACATGTCATAACACAAAAATTGTAAAGTTTACATCGCCCATTTGTATAACTCGTTGTACAAATTACATCTGTATATTTTGGAAGGCTTGCAAATGACAAGTTGAGTGTGTGTTAACTTTTATTTTTCAGAGAAAGTGATCGAAAATTCATCGGTTGATGTTTTGCTGCTTATCCTCCAGATCCACCGAATTTTCAGGCCGGTTGAACTGGTGGATCAATCGGTTTAAAAGGATTCAACCGAAACAGTAATTTCGAACGTCTGGTGTACATCGGTTGATTCAACCGGTGAATTTTCGAATACGCGGAATGCCTTAATTCTATAAAATAAATTATTTATGAGCCAATTTTAACTCACAGCGTATTGCGAGGATCCGGCAGTCCTCGTGTTAGTGAAATCTTATCGCTTAAAATTAAATTAAAAGCTTCTTTCTTCATAACTTCTTTTGCAAGACGTAGATCTTTGTCGTTTAGAATAGCTGCAGTACCATCTTCACCCAAACCGGGCACCACCATAGAGTTATCTCTATTAATTTGTTCTTCAAATATGCTATCATTACTATTTAAAATGTTGTCTTTACGACTGATACTATTATTCTGCATTGTAAGCTGCTGAGCAGTTTCGACAGTTTTCATGTCCTTCAGCATTAAGCTACATAATAAACACCACATCAACAATACAAAAAATAACATTACAAACACAAAACACCTCCTCCCGCCCAGTCTCCTGCACAGACAACACCTCCACAACATTTCTAATAGTTCTACAGACTTATTCATAATAAAACCGATTCTTCATTATGAAATTCTAAACAAATGCGACCTCCGGTTTTCACAACCTACGATTGAACAAAGCTCTCTCTCTAACAAGTTCATTTAAGTCAGGACCACAACTTTCTTCTGACATTTTGCCCATAGATACAGGTTAGTATAGATCAGTATCTCGAATGATGGAAAAAAGATGGAGATTTATCATTGCCAAAAGATGAGGTAGACTGATCGCGCTGGCTGCACACAAACAATCCCCATGTACCAACATTAAATTGTTTTCTTGCCAATACGACTTGTAAAAACGGCGTCGATTGAATTTGATGTTAGAATACTACTAAGCAAACAAGTGATTGGATATATTTTAGGTAATTGTAAAGCATAGCGACTTTTCCGAAAATAAAAACAAAATACACAGAAAGCAGTATATTTCCACTCTACTAAATACACAGAACACGAATTTACTAAAGGCACTAATATATTACCAATACACACCTAAAATACATTAAAATTTGTTGTAAGTTTTTGAAAAGCTCAGGGGGGATGGGGGGTATGAAGATCAGGGAAATGGAGGGATAAATAAGTGTAAAATATGTTCGTTATCATTATATTTCCATTAGTAAATATACGTTTTTATGCAAAAAGACCTAACCGAACATTACCTAACATAACAATTTACAAATATAGGGAAATGAATGTCATCACATTTGACCGAATTTCGTCATGCTGCAGTGCAATCAACACCTGTGCATTAAATATTGTGATTTTAGATTGAATTCGGTTAAGTATGCTACATTTCAAATAAATGCATACTTTAACCAATACAAACCATACATACGATTGTGGGGAGGGCTATGAAGAACAGGGCAATTAGGGGGTAAAACATTGACGTGAATCACATGTCCACGAGCTCTTTCTGTCAACTCTGACTGCCACAGTCACATCAACATCACCAGTTACACCGTACCGCACCAGCCACATCACGCCAAGAGTGCATAGTGCAGGTTGACAAGAACGAAAGTTGCACCTTCTTGCCAAGAATGTGGCGCATCCCTTTCCTTATGATGCACTTTATCTATGATGGCTTTGTCTAATATGGCAGTAGACCTCATGAATTTTTATATGTTGTTATGTATTAATGGTGCCAGGGCCAATTTGAACACCGACCACTCCTTTGAGGCTATCACCTCTAAAATGTCTGGGTCCTGCATGTTCAGGTAGGAATGTTTGATGATATTAACTTTCTGTGTGGTAAACGCTGTCAGTGTCTCACACTCCCCCTGTGGTTCTAACACGGCACGGCTTTGTGCCTGCAGGCACCCATACATTGAATGGAAATATCTAAGAAAGTCACTTTGAAAGTAGGCCCATTGCATGCCGTAGTGGTCAATGGACCGTCACCAAGTACGTGCCTCCCCCGATAACTGTCCCCCAGTGCAGCTAGGACACTTCGCTTTTCTGACACAGTACCTGGTTAGTCGTTCTGTGATGTCTCTCAAGAACGCCTGCTGTTCCTACTTGGTGTGTCCAGCGAAGGTTGGCAGTGACTGTGACGTGGTCAAGCTTGGCTACAGTGAATTTCCCACCCCGAGTTAGGAAAACCAACTTGACCTGCAGTGTTGCCAGAGTTGATGGTGTAATAATTATGTGCCCAGCGCCATAGCTCTGCAGTGAGATGATAAGATGAGGTCTTTTGGTCGACAGCCTAGGGGACTCTGGTCAACACTCTGTCACACAGCGATGGCGAGGCTGTAGGCCGCCTCGCACGCCTTACTTAATTACAAATAAAACACTTACGAACTATGCTTGTTGAGGTATTTATTACCTGAGATTCCTTACTGCACACACAACTATAATACAAAACACGTGGCCTTAATGATCCGGAAACTGCGAGCGACTACATGGTCTTTACAATGTGAAACTCGAATGCACTTAACAATTCTCCGATAAGAATAAAGTCGCTCTCCCCTCTGTGCTATACAAATAAAATAATTATTCAGTTTATGACGTCGATGCCGATGGATATAACTTCAACTGATGATGTCCGCGCCGAGGGCCTCTGCGGAGCGAGAGCCTTACATGTCTGAATGTGTTGAAGTGCTGACGAGAACTGTGGGCGGGGGGGAAGCATGGCTGGCTTCCGCTACCTGAGCGCAGCCGACGCCACTATTCTAAAAACCGCCAAAAAACACACTACCTTAATAAATCGGCGACAATTTTTAAAAAATTATTTCCCAGAAGCAGATATTCTCCTAGCGGAAAAACTAAAAGCTAGCCAAGTTTTTCAACGAAGCAGATCCCAAGCAGACAAAGTTAAATACAATAAATTAAAGAAAGAACTTCATAACAAACTCATAGCCCTAAAAATAAATAAATGGGAGATCTTTATGACTGAACTAAATAATAACTCAGCCGATTTTTGGCGCCCACCATCCACATCCCAGCCAATAATAAACACAGCAGGTACGCTACTTTACGCCCCAGAGGACAAGGCAAACACCATAGCAAACTGCTTCGAAACTCAATTCTTTCCAAATAACGATCTGGGAGATCCCAATTTCAATAGAGATGTAGAATTCAATGTCGCAGCCTTTTGCAACAGACCAACTACAGCAGAACCAGAGCCAATCACACTCAAAGAGCTTCTCATGGACATCAAATTACTAAATGCCAAGAAAGCGGCCAGTCACGATCAAATTACCTACAAGATTATAAAAAATATACCAGCAAACACCCTTTTCGCAATTTTAACACTGTTTAATGCAATATTGAAGATTGACTACTTTCCTAAAGTATGGCACACAGCCAAAATCATTACCCTCCCTAAACCTGGCAAAGACCACTCAATACCGGAAAACAGACGGCCTATTTTGCTACTAAGCTAACTTAGCAGAGTATTCGAAAAACTGCTACTCACGAGGCTTTTAGTCCACGCCCAACTGAACAAAATAATACCAGACACACAGTTTGGTTTCAGAGCTAACCATTCAACCACCCATGCCCTCACAAAGTTCACAACAGAAACGATCACAGCCATGCAAAACCACGAATTTACAATAGCCATATTCCTAGACATCGCGAAAGCGTTTGACAAAGTCTGGATTCCTGGACTTATTCAAAAACTAATAAATTACAAATTTCCTGACTGCTATATCCATCTCTTAGCATCTTATTTTCAAAACAGAAAATACTTCGTAAGTATCGACAAGGCAAACTCTACTACCCGAAACATTTTAGCAGGCATCCCACAAGGCTCCGCAATATCTCCCTTTCTTTATAATATTTACACCTCAGACATCCCTATTACGCATGGCACTGTACAGATGTATGCGGACGACACAATAATCCACACTCACGATAAAAAAACTACCCTATGTATTAATACTAACTCAACTACAAATAAATGATATTGAACACTGGTTTGAAAGATGGAAGATCAAAATAAATCCCGCTAAATCACAAGCCCTCCTATTAACAAAATGCCGAGTCCAACCAACTAAACAAATCACCTTAAAAAACACTCCCATTCCTTTTTCCCCCACTGCAAAATACTTAGGCTTAACAATTGACAGTAAACTACTGTGGACAAACCATATAGTAGAAACTAAACAACGAGCACTTAGCAAACTACCTCAGTTATACCCCATGCTGAAGAGCACTACACTGCCAATTCGCCTTAAATGATTAATATACACAGCAATAGTTAGATCAGCCCTATTATATGGTAACGAAGTCTGGGATAATTTAAACACACTCGTACTAAACTCCCTTCAAGTCATACAAAATAAATACCTTCACATAATAGCAGGCCCCTATACAACAAATAAGTAACTACACGAACATTAAAAAATACCAACCATTAAAGAACTACTACTTAAAAGAAATGTAAAATATTACAATAAACTACTTTCCCACAAAAACCCTGCAATTAAACAATGGGGGACTACCTCCCCGACACTAATAGAATATTAAAACGACCCAAACTACACCCATAAAAATAAAGAATCTGCCACTATAACTCGCACTCTACGATTCCCGTGAGCGTTTACCTATCGCGCCGGGACCAAACAACAAAACTAGTTGCGCCAACATCGCGCCCGACACTCACACCAGATGTACTGGATATTATACTCAACAAAGGCAACACTTTCCAGTACAAATTATACACAGACACTGCACTCACCAGTGACCACATCCCAGTTTTCATGGACATACAACACACATCACACCCACAGCTTATGCCACATACACACAGATTTAACTATAAAAAAGCTGACTGGGATTCTTTTCAAGCAACTTTCTACAATAAAGCAGAAGCACTACAGCACACCATCAATAAAACACACACACCAGAACACATTGAAAACACAGCCACAATAAAAGAACAGGCCATCATTACAGCAGCAAAACGACACATCCCAGCAATCACACCCAAAGACACACACACTAAGTTTCCACCATACATTAAGCAAGCCATCACAAACAGAAATATAAACAAGAAGCTGTGGCAGCGTACCCGCGACCCACTGTACAGAGAGAGGTACCGGCAGTCGCGAGACACAGTGGAGACACTTGTCAGTGATTTCAGGGGGCAGCAGTGGGATAACAAGGTTGCTGCTCTCGAGACTGCTGACAACTCCCTGTGGAAGATGACGCGGCGCATAACTGGTACCTACTCCACAGTCCCGCCACTCATACATGCCCAGGGTGTTGCCTACACCGCCGGGGATAAGGCAAATGTGCTAGCCAGGGCTCTGGAAGAAACTTTCCACCCCAACAACGGAGATGGGGACGCAGAACACCAGCGCCACATCGAGGAAACCGTGGCAGATGTACTGGGTGGGGAAACCCCCGAGGAAACCGAGGATGTAACCACCGCCGAGCTGATGTCAGCCATTAAAACCATCCGCCGCAACACAGCTCCTGGCGAGGACAATATCACTTAGAACCTCATTAAAAAGATACCATTTTAATTCATCCAGATTTTAGCACAGTTTTATTCACTTATTCTCAGGCATCATCATTTCCCAGGTAGATGGAAGCAGACCAGGGTGGTGACTTTCCTGAAGCCCGGTAAATCACCCTCACTTCCCACCAGCTATCGCCCCATCAGTCTGCTCTCCGCTCTCACCAAACTCTTGGAGAGAGTGGTGATTGGAAGGGTGGTAGCACACATTTCATCTCACCACATACTTCGTGACGAACAGTTTGGGTTCCGGTGTGGGCACTCTACTGTTCATCAGCTCACCCGGCTCACTCTGGAAGCCACAAAGTCCACAGAATATCACTATCATACTGTCGTCGCCCTTCTAGACATAGAAAAGGCGTTCGACAGGGTCTATCATCCTGGTCTGCTCTACAAACTTCACCAGTATAGCTTTCCGCCCTACATCATTCGCTTCATCGCTTTGTATCTGACATCCCGCTCATTTCATGTCAGTCTCGATGGTGAAAAATCCACGATCTGCCAGGCAACAGCAGGAGTTCCCCAGGGCAGCATCCTTGGCCCGATCCTGTTCAACATATACATTAATGATATGCTACGAGCTGGAGAGGCTCGCATCGGCTGTTATGCGGACGACACCATCATCTTCGCGTCGTCGATGAGCAGAGATCGGGCCATAAGCCACATCCAGGCTGCCCTGGATGACATAGAGCCCTGGCTGGCAAAATGACAGATTGAGGCCAATGCT
Source organism: Clitarchus hookeri (assembly GCA_002778355.1). NCBI lineage: Eukaryota > Metazoa > Arthropoda > Insecta > Phasmatodea > Phasmatidae > Clitarchus > Clitarchus hookeri. Next base: position 80,685 of record NQII01000080.1, on the reverse strand, counting down.
GCAAAGACAGAAGCCATCGTCTTTGATCGCAAGCACCTTAACCTCACGAATAAACTACAGTTCTGTGGCCAGACTATAGATTATAAAGACAAGGTAAAATACCTGGGTGTAATAATGGATAGGACCCTAAGCTGGAAACACCTTATCCATACTCAGCTTGCCAAGGCCAACTCTCGGCTAAGGCAGCAATTTCCACAAATTCACTGCCATAGTTCACTTCGCACATATAATGGAGTTATCATTTTTAAATCACTCATTTGCCCCATCGTCACCTACGCATCATCCGTCTGGGGTACAGCATCGTGCTGTAACCTCAGAAAAATTCAGTGTTTTCAGAACAGGATCCTCCGCATCATAGTAAATTCACCCAGGTACACACGCAATGAACAAATACACAAGGAGCTTAAAATTGACAATTTTGCACAACACATACACAAACTGGCCACAGAGCTGTACAAGAAGATCCCGACGAATGAAAACCCCCTGGTTCGTGAGCTGGCGGATTATGATGAAAGGCTGGTGTGGAGGCGAAGACGACCCAAAGTGCTTCTCCTCCCTCCTGTAACATGACAAAGGTGACACTGCCTAAGGGGGCAGTTTGAACATTTTTATATATATAATCACTAGTTATCACTATTATACTCATTATTTTATTATACATATTACTACATAGTTAAATAATCAAGCCATTTATATAAGGGGACTCAGAATAAGAATGAATGTGTGCATGATTGAGAGAATGAATGAGAACTATGATGTGTGTACATATATGTATGTAATCAGAACAAAAAAAAAAAGACAGTGTGTATGTGTGTGTATGTGTATTGAAAAATGTACATATATATATATATGTATACATTAAAAAAAATTAATAATGCACAAAAAAAATACATGTAATATAAATAATAAAGAAATACATATAAAAAAAAAACCCTGATTAAGTAACTAAACATGTAGACCCATCGGATTACCCGAGCTCTTCTGCGGAGAGGCAGGCCGACTAATATCTGCTGGCTCACTGTCTGCGGGCTTGGTGTCTGCTGGTTCGGTGTCTGCTGTGGGGTGCTTGGTGGTGTGGGGCGCGACAATGGAATGCTCAATATTAGGACACATTTCACAGCACCAGACGTTCATTCAGATCCTAGGAAGGCCCGGAGATATGTAAAGAGTAAACATCTCGCTTCCTGCCTAATCCAGCTGCAGTTTAGGCCACTGGTACGAGCCAAAAACTCAGCAAGCTTAGCTAACTTAAAGGACCGCTGGTGAGGGTCACAAACCCCGTAAGTCCGAATGTTTACCACCCACCCCTCAAAAGTCTAATGGCTAAAGCCTACATGGTGTTGTAGGCAACAACAGTTGCCTACAAAAGAGGGGGAAACCTGTAGCAGGGTGAGGTATGGGAGATGAGGTGCGAAGAATACATTCTCCAGACTGGGAATTGAAATCCTGGCCGCCTTGACACCAGAGATGGCGCAAGGGAGGCTGGGATAAGGTACCAGTAGCTAAAACTCCCCTCTCTCGCCTCAGCTGTGGCATAATTAAGAATATCTCTGATGAGGAGGAGAGAGGGGAAGTGACCCCCGATGGCCATGCACCACATTATCATAAAATCATCCACGAAACGACAAACCATGTTCATTAATTTCACCACGTTCAGAACATGATCCAAGGTAAATGCAGAGGACGAAAGGCCTAAGCATAATGACCTTTTTTTTTAATTCTCTAAGGAGAGTAGGCCCCCTTTCTTATTAGCGATTAGCGATAGCACCCGACACTTCTCCCGCAGCTCTCGTCGAGTACACAACCTAAAAACGCTCCCTGAGCATCGCAAACGAACCTAGAAACTGTTTCTACTCATTTATTATTGTTAATTTAGCATTCCACCCTCTTTAAACAACATAATCAAACAAAATATAAATCTTAACGAGTAGACTCGCGAAAATCAACAACTGTGCCCTCATTGGCCGATGGCTTCAGCCAATCACGAGCCTTCCCCAAATAAATGCGTGTTTTCACTCCAAATTGCGTTTTCTCCTGCAAACTAACTAACTAATCAAAGGTAAAACGATACTAACATTATAAAATAATTATATATATCGATTTTTATACTTTTTCCTATCTTTGAAACACCTCAAAAAACTTCAACACAACAACTGAACACGAAATTAAGAGACAAAATACAGTACCACCTCTCCAGCAACAACTCGCTCTGCATAAACGCTCACTGAACTATTATTATATCAAATTATTATTAAAACTAAATTAGGGGAAGGCCAAACCTCCTCCACTTCTACCAGACAATTCGCGATTAAATTCACTGTAAATTTTTCGTGTAATTTAACTATACAAACTTGCAATTTTTACTTTAGTGTTACCTAAATTCTTAGAAGTCCTACATTTATTTTTCAAATTCCGCAGTAGTAGGGAACTGGATTTTCACCGCCTTTGGGGAATAAAATATTGGAAAAACCGCGACCCGGGGGCTATACCGGGCAGCAAAACCAACCACCTGGCATGCGAGTCGCCACGCAAGCCTAGTACACTGCCCTATGAATGATGGCCTGGGCAGGGTGGGTTAGCTGCCCCCAACCCAGACCCAAATTATGAAAACCGATTGGGAGGACAAGGGCCCTCACAGGTTTGTACTTCCCCCGCACTGAGGGACTTTCCCCAGTGATGATAAATCGGCGGCGGCATGTGTGCACTGTTTAAAACAAATGTTGCACAAATGTTCCGCACAATTTTCATACAATTTGACGAGACATCTAAAAGAATTATCATGTGGTTATAGTTACGCGATCTATTAAAAATTTTATTTATTAGTCCTTTTACACACATTTATTTACCACACTCTTGGATTTTAGTTAGTAGTTACATGAGTGCGATTCTTGGCATGGAAACATAATTTTCATAAAACTTGTGGTCACAAATGACCACGCAGTTGCCACGTGGTCACGCATTGAAAATACATTAGACTGTATTGAATGTTTGTGACATGGTGAATTTGACACACTTTACTCACAAGTTGTTGTTCTTTCTTCTGTAGTTAATAAAGCCAATTTTTACGTAGGAAAAGAATGGCTTGACGAGCTGTCCCTTAGTTGGCGAGCCATTTTGACGTGGCATCAGTTACCAGGGCTGGTTTGGTGATATAATATTGCCCGGCGCCATAACTCAGTGGTCAGGTAATGAAGTGAGTGTCGCACAGTCAACGACCCAGAGACCCTGGTGAACCTGCTTTCAGTTATTGCTTGATTGTCGCGATCTTACAGTTGCACACTTAACATAGGATGGTGAGACTGTTGGCCGTCTCGTGCGCCTGAATTATTTTGCTAAACAATGATGACGCTTACAAGGTTGCCCTATAATAATAATACACTATTTTACTGTTCGAGTGGTTTATTCATCGTCCATTCACAGGTGAATAAATGCATGAATGATATGAAAAATGGCCTCAGCCTTTGCGCTGCGAAAAACACGTGGCTTTAAGTTGATAAACGTGTTTGCGTTGAAAACTCTCTGGTGAGAGTACAGTTGCTCTCCCTTCGGTACTTGAAACAAACAAAAGAAATGTTCCAGTTAATTACTTGAATAATATTGTAGTGAAAATGATTTCAGCCTAACATGCCAATACCGAGGGCCTCGCCGATACTCGCGGAGGAGCGAGAGACTTACACTTCTGGTCTCGTTCAGGTGCTTAGAAGAACTAGGGCGAGCTTGCGGTCGGCTTCCACCACCAGTGGCGAAAGCCGAAGTCAAGAGGCGAAAAAATGAAACACAAAAACACTGAAAGATGAAATATGTGATGAAAAATTATATGAATTAAATTAAGCACAAGAAAACACAATGACTTACATCAATACACTTATTAAACTGTTACATTATAACATAAAAGTTTATATTGCACTTTCGGTGATGCGTCCACATTACACTAGCCACAGTGTTGCCAAGTATACTATGCAAACCTCTCTGGCTGTTGCTGTGTCCTTTGCTGACATAATGTGCACTAATGCACTACACTTTGTAGCACTTTCTCTGGTGCAGCTGGTGCGGTTGACCCGACTGCGGCAGTCTGAGTGGGCACAAAGGAGCTCGTGAATGCGCGGTTCATGTCAAGCAATTAGGTTTTCAAAAAGGGAAATTGCCTATAACTGCCTCCATCCTTGTAACATGTCATTTGGTGGGGTGATATGCCCCATCAACTTCACAACTTCAACCTTAACAGACGTTTGTTACTAGACAGGGGTGTCACCAATGTTTCATTTAATTTATAACATTTTTCAACACTGAAATTCACTGAACTGGTGGGAGTGCATGGCCATGTGAGTAGCATGTGGTGATGTGCAAAAACTATTTCCTTTTAAAATAAAATGCTTAAAATCAGACCGCACACTTCAAACAACCCTTAAAATTATAAAAGTGCACATGCACAATTAATCCTTTCTCTATAAGCCCAAATAATAGAAATGAAACGTGGGCATTGTAATGGTAGGAAATAATTTTGAAATATAAAAATTTCCTGAAAAGTTGAAAATGCAAGTTTGGTTTGCTAGAGGCATTTTTTGTGTGCTTTACATGTCCCTGAATTTCTGCTATATTTATTTTGGTAATTTGCTGTCACACCCTCAACAATATTAAGGAAAACTTTCTCATACTTATCCGTAGTCTCAGTTAAATTTGTCATACCCCCTCGCCAGGTGGGTCTAACCCTACCGAGAGGGTTTAAATTTTAGAATTAATCTGCTCTGGCTTACACTACTCTTATACTACACTGTACGGCACGTGCATGTTCGGACACTGACACCCGTTGCACTTGTTGCAATGGTAGATGTGGATGCATGACATGGCATATGGTCTAAAGGGACTGGACGTCGTATTTCATTATGTTTCTGTAATCTTCTGTGGTTGGGGAAGGCACAGTTTTATCCATAGGAACAGCTGTGAACAGTACTGCCTTCAGAACTATCACAAATGTTCACAAGTTCGCAATATTGATTATGTTTTTGGTCCCCAGTTTCGTTTCTGTGTCTTATGTTTATATGCTCTAATTTTTTTTTCCACAGAAAATCCTGTTGCAATATTCGAAATAATGTCTTTATTATTTCTACAATTAATACGAATTTCAAAAAACATTTTGCAGTTATTTTACGGTATATTGTTATCGCGAAATACATCATTGTGTAACACTGCTTTAATAAACTGTGTAATTAAACTAAGTATTTTAACAATTTTTCCTAGATACTGTTCTAATTTAGTTTTCTATAATTTAATTTTTCTGAAAATAACATTTTTTTGAGGAAAGGAAAGGCATATTACTCCAAAGTATTATTATTTGTAGGGACGAGTGATTAATATTACTGTATAAATTATTGTTTTGACCCACTTATATATTTTACGCTCATATAACTACTAGTTAAAAAATGACAAACATATATAGAATCTAATTTATGAATATTAATACTTAAGCCCTTCTTTCTAAAACAAACAAAATCTGTAATCACAAGATAAATCAATATTTACATTGTCACTTACGGAAAACCCATCCCATGTATTTATAGCTCTAATAACTATTACTCTATGAAGTAGAGCAGATAGAGTCCGAATAACATATATAGATAGCAGCACGAATACACAAATAACATCAAGTGTACGTCTTTGCGTTGTGAGATAGCGCTAGTGTTAACTTTTTAACTATCTAAAGTACCGCCTGTTTCACAGAAAAATCTTCGTAAGTTGTAATTGACTTATTGGGAAATATTTCATAATGGATGATAACTGTTAAAATTTTTTTTTTATATATAACAAATATTGTGGCCTTATACATAGACGTTTCTAGTCCGGGCTAAGCTATAAATAATATTTTTAAAGTTTACTAGCATTTTGTTGTGTCTGTTTTGAAAGTGAATTGTTTAAAGTTACGTTTTTTCCTCGGTTATGCGTGTTACTCTGACGAACAATTAAAAGTTGGTAAGAAACTTGTTTTTAGAAGATTTTAGTTCGATAAAAGACGATGAGGGCGTGTAATTTATAGTTTAAAACAGTTTAATAAGTTATTAATTCAATATTCCTTTGAAAAAGTCCGTAGTTTTGTGAAAGAAAGCTTGAAAAACGAGGTAGGAATTTGAACTTTTAGTTTCACGTGGTCGGAGGTCTCTGATTGGCCAAGAGGTCTCGTGGTAGCGGGGCCTTCATCCGCACTCAAGAGATGGCAGCACTGTTGACTTTTACGTGGAACACATTTTGGAGTTGAAAAATATTATCGGGAGAATTAAAAGCTTTTAATTTGGGCAGTAATTGAACTAAAATCACTTGAACTCAAAAAGAAACATGTCTAACTTAAAATAAAACATATTTTCTAATATTACATGCAAGTGGAAGCTAAATAAACTTTACGATCCACAAAAAATACGTTTAAGGCCGATGCGTTGAAGCAAAAATATGCCGATTTAATACATGAAATGTGCCGTGCATAATATTTCGAAGGAAATATAATCCTAATACATCAATGCTAAGCTATAGCAAAGATGCCTGTAAGAGAATTCGAATTTCCGTGTCAATAAAAAATGTCTTCCCCGAAAACACATTTTAACCAGACGTTATATTAACTCTTTCAGACTGAAATTTAGTACAACTCTTACTTCTTTATATATTTTTTAAGGGTTTTCTTACTTGTCTGTACCAATAGTTGGTGTTAACATTATGGTTTGATAGGCCCCCTACACCAGAGTGCGAGTTTGAACCTGACCTGGGCGACTAAAATTAAGGTGCTTTAAAATGTATTTTTGTTTTGTATTTAGCACTAAAATAAGATGTATTATTGTTATAGAGGTAGTATCGGAGTAAAAAAATGAATCCAGTCCATAACACCGGTGCTTAGGCCTACGTGTGTGCATTCCACTCACTAGTATGTGCGACGAAAAATTAACAGATCAACATAGATGTATAAGTTAAAGAGTACATTTTTTTTCTTCTTCTATCCTGTGGTATTACAATACAAGCGCAAAAAATTAATTGCCTTTCTTGGCAATTGCAAGGGAAATATTCTGGAGGAAAGAACTGATTTATTCATCACGTGTTTGCGGCCGAAACAATTCATTTAAATTCGAAGTAACGAGTAAGATTCGAACACACAGCTCACATTTAGTAAACAAATACTTGGTCCACTGCTCTACACATTCGCATAACAAACTGGCTTACCAAATTCATGTACTACTGAACATTAAATTTATTCAATCATCGATGAAATTTTGAATATGTTGCAATTTATGGGAAATTTGGTCTTAAAATAAAGCAACCATTTCTGTTTGAAATGATTGAAGCTATTTATAATTTAAGTGTCGTCTCAAACGTGAGTTTTCTTTCGTGGTAGGGCCTACAGTTTTTATTTGAAACGAGAATCTGCAATGCGCATGCGTACGAATTTTACATATAAGAGTTCTTAATCGTTATGTTCGTGAAGTATATTATGGCTGTGCAATATCCTTTCAATAGCGATGATGGTGCTACGGCATGGGAATTTGGTAATGTGAACAATCCACCATGATGAATCCGAAACGTTTATTGTTAAAAAAAAAAAAAAAAAAATCACTCAGGCGGTATTGTTTCATAAGCGAAGATATTGAAAACAACAGACATGTAATAAAATATGATTGCTTAAAACATAATGTACTTAACATATGCAGAATTAAATGGAATGAAAAAATAATGTACATTTTGATAGCTCTTTCCTTAATGTGTGAAAGTGGAATCGTGGCGGGGTGACACATAGACTAAAGATGAGGTAGACCGCTTATTCGTCTTCTGCGCATGTACACGACATTGACCTACCCCAAAAGAAACACACAACTCTAAAAGTCACATGGTCAACAATGATGAACATGTTTGTTTATAGAGTATCTCAAGCCAAGTGTTTAATGCCGGTCAATGATAACGTGAAACGTCATACAAACTGCTGTAGCCAACTTATGCGTATAGCAATTCTTGTGCTGAAAAAATTATTTCCAATGCGTTTGCTCTTTCTAATTGGTGTGACAAGGGGTTTTTTTTCTTTCTTGCCAACGCCGATTGTAGACAGACGGTTTCTCTTGTTATTTTTTGTAAGTGATGTTATTCAAGCCAAGTTGATTGTGGATAGGGTCTAACACGTATCACGTTACACTTTCACGAGAATGTAAGACATTTATTTTTGGTTGTCATGATACGTCGCGTAGTGGCGTAGTCGGGGGGAGGGCATTGTTTCAGGGGATTATAACCTTCCCCCCGCCCCTGAAACAAAAGTTTACAGTCGATAATTAGGTTTGATTAGTAAAATAACTTTGTAGTCTTGTTTCAAAGTAAATATTTTATTGAGAGAAAAAATGTTGATAGTGGCACCTATTAATACCAATAATATTACTGTTTCTGTCAAATTGGTGTACAAGTTAATGTGAGAGTAAACATTTATGAAGTAAAGACTCCCCACCCCACACCGTCGTATTAGATAATCCTGGCTACATTATTTATCAGGGGCCGCGGTGGTGTAGTGGTTGGACTACTCGTCTCCTACTTAGGCGAACAGGGTTAGATTCCCGGCCAGGTCACTCCCGGACTTTCGCAAGTGGGAATCGTGCCGCACGATACGGCTGGTCGGCGGGCTTTCTCGGGGATCTCCCGTTTCACCCGCCCTCGCATTCCGGCGCTGCTCCATTCTCACTTCATTTCACCCTCATCGGCTCTCAAGAACTCGATGTTAAGGTGGCCGCCTGATTGCAGGAATTTTGCACGTCTGAGGCCTAAAAGTGTGGGAGCTCTAGGGGTGACTGAGACACGCGCATCAACTCTCTCATCGCCTCTATGCGCAAAGCACTGAACTGGCGTGCAGTCTTACCGTCGATAACGTGCCACTATGAGACTTTCAGCGGAAACCCTACCATTTTTTTTACGTAGGCCTAATAAAAAAATTAAGGCTTGATGCACGTCCCTATTCCTTTTTTAAGGTTTTGTACCGGAATGTTCATATCTAAAAATGACCGTGAAAACACCCGTTTGAGCTAATTTCACTATCACAAATACATGCTTTAGAGAGAAATGGAGGAAATGAAAAACGTATACAGAAGCGTAACGTTTTTTAATTGCTGCTCGTAAGCAGACTTCACTCAGGTATGTTGGACGGTTTTTTAATAAAACGTTTTTTGCTGGAGCTGTGTATGCCGTTCGGCGTTCTACCCAGGCGGCCGCCTTAAAAGCCGCCCAAACCTCATTACTCATTCACTCACCATGCACTTACCTCACAAGGCAATCTTCGCGAACTAACAATCAACCCTACTTCCACCCACCCCTAATCCGATAAAGGCATTTTTATTTTCTCTTGTGCGACTGTCGAGCATATTTCCCCACCGTCCTCTCCGCTGTGTCCTTCCAACTAGAACTTGCTCTTTCGGGGCGACGCTATGGCTACAATTGCGAGCATGGCAACACACGACCCTGCTAGAGCCGCGATGCATGCGTCCAATTTCGACACAGGCTGTTCGGGTTGTCCGAGCACTTTCGTAACCGGCCTTTGAAAAATGTCACTGTCCCCATCTGCATATACTGTTTATGGCCGCACTGACTTGCAAGCGCCCGGCAAAGTTGGTAATGACGGAGGGAAACTAGTCCCATGTCTTAAGGCGCCCGCCTACCTGGCGCTTGAACTGCATTGCAGTGTTCGAAATACACGTATTCCCATGAAACTATTAAACGTGCGTCCAGTGCGCCGTTCTACGAAAAGAACACACACTTCAGACGAGAGCTGCTGAATACTTTCAAAATGTCAAGCACGTTAGAAAAACCATTTCAGAGTATTGCATGGCGGCTACAAACGACTTTTTTCAAAGCGCTGCAGCTCAAAATATACGCACCAAGTACATACAAAACTGCACAACGGCTCTGCGTTGAACCTTTCGATAGACTTCCCACCAGTAAACTTAGGACCGCCGCTGAAAGTCCCATAGGTACACGCAATGCGACGAGAACACTGCACGCCAGTTCAGAGCCTTGCGCTTAGCGGCGAAGGCGCACTTGATGCGCGTGGCAGTGTCGCCCTTTTCGCTTCCGCGCTCCTCGACCTCAAAAGCGGAAAAAAGCTCCAGGTAGGCGGGAGTCTTAAAGTTGAATCAAAGGTGTCAGGTGAATATTTGTGAACGGAGAAATTATTTCCTTTGCTTTAGATTTTTTAATTCGTGAAATATTAAAAATGAGTAAGTTTGTAAAATATTGACTTTTGTAATAATTTCGTGGTTTCACTTGACCGATGCATAAATAAAGTGATAAGGCCCATGGCAATGTCAGTTTTACATTAGGTGGAAGGATACATAATGTGCATGCAAGCAGATCTTAAGCAGGACTCTCGAAAGTGCTCAGTTTACCGTGAATAAATTATAATCAAACCCGAACTCAGGCATGCAGGACTTGCCCTTAGACGCCACCAATTCGCCAAGCGACTTGGCTACTGACAATGCCGGAGGGCGCACAGAACTGCGAAGAGGCTCCCGATGGCGTGGTGGGGTTCGGGGGCTCGCCAGATAAAGCCACTGAGTGAAGAGATTTGGGCGGCTCTTAACATCGAGGTCTTGAGAACCGATGAGGGAGATTGAAGTGAGTATGGAGCAGCGCCGGAATGAAAGGGTGGGGGAAACGGGCGATCCCCGAGAAAACCCGCCGACCAGCGACATCGTCCGGCACGATTCCCACATGCGAAAATCCGGGAGTGACCCGGCCGGGGATCGAGCCCGGCTCGCCTTGGTGCGACGCGAGCAATCTAACCACTCGGCCACCGCGGCCCCTAAAGCCACTGAAACTAGCGTTGGTCGCCTTGCGGGTTGCGCAACTCCCCGCCGTGTGCATGTGCTTAATGACGACCTCGACTCAAGTCGCTATCGTTAAGAAAATTCCGACTGCTTGCGACGTCTCTAATATCACGCGACCGTATTGCGCTGGGGGAGACGACAATTTCAATACTTCCCAACCGGATAAAGATTCCGGCCTTCTCCCCCCATCGTCATCCTTGGCTGGCGCTGGCACTTGCAGGATTTTCTGGACGAGCAGAGAGGAACAGCTTCCCGGCAATCCGGGAAGCAACCGTCCGGAAATTACATGCCTGCAGGTCGTGTTACGAGCGTAATTACAGCGCGGAGACGACAGGATGTGAGAGAGGACGGACGTTCTTCGGCCTCCTCCCCACCTCCTCCCCACCTCCTCCTTCGTCGTCGCGCGAAGGTGCCGTCGCAGGTATACGCCCGGAAATAAAGTCGGTGCTCGCGTCACCTCGGTGAGGCGAGGGTAACATTTCCCCCTTGCAGAGGTAGGGGGCGCGAAGTAAGGTCGCATGGCAATGTTCAGCGCCGTGAACGCCGGCTGCGTCGACGATCGGCCCGCAGCTCTGCACATCGTCTCACCTCCGGTAAGTGCACCCGTCGTACTCCTACAGGCGGTAAGATCGCGGGCTGAAGGAGGGCTGCAGGGCGAGTGAGTGAGAGAAGAGATTTGGGCGGCTCTTAACATCGAGGTCCTGAGAGCCGAAGAGGGTGAAGTGAGGTGAGT
>NQII01000080.1:6827-66990 GCA_002778355.1 Clitarchus hookeri | reverse complement strand
GAAGTGCCTGCCACTCCTGCCCCCTTCCCAAGACTACATACATTCCACACTTCTGCTCCCGGTCAACTTGGCGGCCATCTTGTAAAAAAGTAGTTCCGTGTCTTAACGCCGTATTAAAAGATCAGGGTTTCATACATGCGAAACATTAAATTTATTTGTATTTGTTTATGTTCGTTTTATGCACGTTAGTGCAACACTCAGGTTTTTCGTTACACGTTTACGTTTCCAACAGTTCCACAATTTCCTCTTGATCGGCGCATGAATAATGCGAGAGAGTCGATGGAAATCAAAAGCCATGTTCCGGTTAGCTGACAAAACACTCACGTAAACGATTTTATCTGCAAAATCGATTACGAATATTTTGCAGTTTGCATTTTGTGTTTTGTCAACTACGAAGCTTTAGAAATAACGTAATGCAAATTACCAAATCGCCTCCATTACAGTTTTGCCATATTATAAAATGTTAAAATTGTCATAAAACCGAAGTCATTGTAATAAAAGAATGCGTATCCACTTAGAACAGCTTAATATGCAGGAAAGTAAGCTCCTCGACTATTCGTGAAATGTGTAATTTCGTCTAATTTTTGGTTAGTAACTATATGTCTTTCATTTATATTCTGATGATATCATATGTTAAAGAGTTCTTTAAATTTGGTGTTATGTAGATGCGCAGTTTATTTTAACACCCTAGATTTTGCTTCTAAAATAATTATTTCACACCGCTCAAGTTCTTTTGTGCAGTAATTGGCAGTATTGCAAGCTAAACAGATGACTGTCGTGGTGCTACAATTGAAACCTTACAAAATGCAGAACAATATAACAAAACCAAAACGAAATTAAATGCAATACGGCCTTAGTTTCACAAATTGTGTAAAGATACAAAACGGTGAGAGGGGTGGGGAAGTCTCATAGCAGGGCTTTCAAAAGTGCTGAATCATCCGCAAACAGCATATATTAAGAAATGTTATGCACATAATGATACGATATCGTACTGTAGATCGATAGAACAGCAAAATGGTATGGTACTTATTTACTTAAGCAAATAAACAGAATTACGGGAGTTTTAAATTAACCTATATTTTGTGTCGAAGAAATTGAAAATCGTACATGTGTTTCGCATTGGCTACAGCTAAAATTAATTTCTGATGTCAGGAGAATATAATAGATAATTTTTTTTTATGATTCGCTTTTAATTTAAGTCTCATAACAGAAATAAACTTTAAAATAGGCTGAAGTAAAATCCTCAGCCAGCTGTCAAATTGGAAATAAATTGCATCGTTGCACTCTTACGAATGCAAACAAAGCTTAAACTGAAATAAAACTTTGTGCTTAAAGAAAATTGTAACACTATTTTAATACAATATTTAATGTTAAAATTTTCATAGCCACATTAAAAATACGCGAGTAAAATTTTTTTTACGTTGATTTGGTATTTCCATAAAGTTACTATTGATAACAGGTTACCAATAAAGCAAACTGCCTTATAACATAGAGAAAAAAAGGCTGAAACTTTAACTCCGTTCATTTCAGTGCACACGAGGCACGTTTCTGTATTTAATCCCGTTCTTATATTTATAAAAATGGCACCACCGCAGAGTAAATAGTTACAAATTGTGAAACCTGCATTGCAGTCCGTTTTTGAACTATTTCTTGCTCACTAAAGTATCATAAAACTATCAAAAAGTTACAAGCGAAATATGTGAAAAATTTTACTTGCAAAAAGAAATACCAAAATGAATGATCTTTATGCGCCAGGCCTACATTTCCAATTTTTTTGTTATGTAAGAAAAATTAATACTTAAATGTAATTTAATTAAAGCCATTTATTTAATATGTATTTCAAATATTTATAGGATGTTCATGAAGTAATTTTTTGCAACTCAATAAAGTTAATTACATAGACAATTGGGCTACATTGTAAAATGCTCCTTTATTAAAAAATTATTATAAGTAATAATACGTGAAAAAATACGCAACTTATCAAGGATTTCTTCAGAAAAATCCCTGCATAATATGACTCCGTCACAGTATTTGAGGGTTAGTTTTTGAAAAAACGTTCAGGAATGAGACAATTTTAAGTTTAATATTTAGACACAAACATTTTAATTATGCATTGATAATTAATTTTTTTTGAAGTTACCAGTATAACACAAAGAAATGTGTAAATTCACCGTCGGTTCATTTGTGGTACTATTAAGAGTTTTACAAAAAAATTTAAAATTAAAACAACTTAAAGTTAAAACCTAATTGCAGGGAGCTCTAAGTGTTGTTTCACAGAAAATACTTCCGACCATTCCTATGAATTAAACAAACTTAAGATCAAATGAAACTTTATGTTTAAGTTACTTTTTGAAACACATTTGGTACAGACATTAAGCAAAAATCTCCTTGTAATTATGCTACAGAAAGTGTTGATATATATTTTTTTTGGTGATTTTGTCAAATTGTTATATATATCACACTATGGAAACGTTCAGTTGCCTCTCTAAACATATAAATATTTTTTTAAGTAGCCCGACTTTAAAACTTGTGGGACACAAAATACTTAATGGTAACAAGGTTAACCGAAATGCAAATATTTTCGGAAGCCAATATATAAAATATTTTAAAAAGGGCAACACTGGACAACAGTTTCTGCCAACTTTGTGAGAGAATAGTTTCAAAGTAATCACGACTGAAAATCTGAGTTCTTTTAAATTTTTAAAAAGAAAAAAATTAAATAACGCTAGCTATTTACATAACTGAAACGAAGTAACATGTAACAAAGATATTGTCTTGAATCATTTTAAGATGTGATTAGAAAAAATTATTCTACGCACATTTGGGTTCCGTCAGAGATAAAATATTTGGAATCTCTGTTTCTAGACATCAATGTAAAAAAAAGTAAAAAATTTTTTCTATGTGTATACGTAAATACCTCGAGACTGCTGCGTGGTGATGTATTTTTTCAAAGCGAATAATTTTATTTTTGTAGATTGTTAAATTTTCATTATTTTTGTTACGAAAGCATTAAAATTTTGTATTTTTACGCACAATTATGCAAAAAAAAAACTACGGAATGTAATTTTTTATTTTCTTGAAATTGCGTCACGTGTTATTTCTGTATGTTGGATTGTTTGGCGCAAACCTAACAGTCTTCCTTTTTGCAATACAACATCTACAAATGCTAACCGTAAAATGAATTAGAAATCTGTGATCACGCTAATCCCATCCGCCACAAGGTGAGTATGTGAGCGCCGGAAATTTACAGACTGTGAGAAAAGAACATTCATAGCACGTTTAAATAACGCGCAGAAACTGACAAAACTGCGGGAAATTCAAAAGGACAATTTTTATTGTGTTGTAAATACGAAATTATTATTGCGTAACCACGAAGTTTTTGGTTAGTTATTACCAAAACACGCTTTCTTTTGTAGCCAGTACCAGACATTTCAGCAAGAGCAATACAACACTTTTGCGTTTACCACAATACAATCTGGTGGATCGAATTTCCACAAAATACACTGTAGTGGCCACAATTTTTATTTGATGCACTTTTCAAAGCTCTAAATAATAGTTTTATAATTATATAAAACTATCTATGTCTTCAGAGTAATTTAAATTTAACAATAACTCCAAAGTAATGATTTTTTTTAAAAGTATTTATTGTAAAGCCGTGATTAATTTTCTTTACCTCACGTGGCCACAGACTAACCGCCTCCCACCTAGGCGGACCGGGTTCGGTTCCCGGCGGGGTACTCCCGGATTTTCGCACGTGAGAATCGTGCCGGACAATGCCGCTGGTTGGCGGGTTTTCTCGGGGTCTCCAATTTCCCCCGCCCTTGCATTCCAGCGCTGCTCCATACTCACCTCACTTCGCCCTCGTCGGCTCTCAAGACCTCAAATCTCTCCACTCCGCACTTTACCTTGCCCAAATTTATTTTGGTACTCAGTGTCTTCGATACCTAATAATGGACACTTTTGCCCGGCGCTTGGTAATAACGCTCTAGGGGAGGCGATATTTAGAAAAGTTTTCAAGACAAGGCGCACTTTAAATGAGCTCACAGTTTCGTTAGCTTTCTTGGTTTGTTGTAGAGTGTTTTTGGCGGCTCTTGGGGATGGGGTAAACGTGGGGAAGAGTGCGCATGTGAGCTGCCCAGTATCCGCTCCCTGTGTACCAACATTGCACTGATTTTCTTCCAATAGTGCGATCAGAAACAACGTGGACAGTATTTGAGGTTATAACACTCTTTATGCAAGTGCTCCGAGATGTTTATACGCTTCCTATAAACATTTTTAAAAAACATAATATATTCAAGTTAGCCAAAGCATTTTATTCATTCATAAAAGCGTGCGCTTGTTGAAAATACAAACGTAAACAAACGTGTTGGTCTCTTGACAGTTGTATTTGCGATAGGTAGGGACACCCGATTTTCGTGTAAAGAATTTCGCGCATGTTAGATTTCAATACCGTATGGGCACATCAGCTGTTTTCTTCTACTTATTGGTCGCGTGTCTTTTTCAAATGACATTTTCTTACTTGACTGGGCAATCAGGATTGGTTACTCTGAAACTGAACGTCTGTGATTCGCGGGAAGATACCTAAGACGCGGAACACGTAAACCACCCAATCACGGAACTGAATCTGGGCCAAAGTGATTTGAAATACAACTAGCTGTGAAATATTTTCGCCGAAATCCGTTGTCCCTAGCGAGAGGCGAGTCATTTTAGTGGACGTCATCAGTAGAAACATGCAAAATTTGAGTTATTATTTGACCTCTCAAGACCTCGCTGTTAAGAGCCGTCCAAATTTCTTAGCTTCTCATTATTTGACGTCAGGCTGAATTTGTAAGTACTGTATGTGCCAGAGACGGCGTCATTTTTCCATTGGCTGCTGCATGGATGTGAAGCCACGCCCCTTTCTGACTGAACTGCACGTGATTGAGGCACACAGTTGTGAAGTGGTAATTTGCTGGCGCATATTTACCCAGGGCGTGGCAGATAGTGTGGTCCAATGACAAATGCATTGCAAAGGTACACGTGTTTGAAGTTTAACGTGTACCCAAGTAATACCGCGAATTTTGCAGGTCTCTCGTTATCAGAAGACGAAAATCCGTCCATCCTCATATTTGTGCCTGTGGTGCCAACTCGATTCACGCAGGGCCAATGACGAATTTACCGAATTCTGGAAGCCCCGGTGAAAAGGGAAAACATATTTTCATGTCGGAAACAGCAAACGACCATGCCTAGAGATGGTGATTTACAGCGAAAATGTAGGACAGCATGTTTGGTTTCAACTTCCTATGCACATGTCTGCAACATTTCTTTCCTCAATGGCTGCAGTACATGTGAGGTACTATTTCATTGTTTACTGGCCCAATGAGTTCTCTGTTGCTCTTACACTCAACGTACATGATTCGCCAGCGAATCATAGGGAACCATAGAGGTTTGGATACTACCTTGGGACAAAATATTTTTTTTGGCGAAAAATCACTATCCGTAAAGATAGGAAAACTATTGGGGTGCGCATATAGAACTGAAGTCTGTCGTGAGATCTGATTTTAATTTTCGCACTGAGAAGAATGTATTTTTGAATCAAACAAAGTTTATTTGGCGCAACCAAACACATTTTTTGGACGGGGGCAATAAATATTTTGTTGGTGAAACAAAATTATTTCGTTGTTCTTATTTGGTTCCCCAAACAAATATTTGGCTCGTGCAACTGAATATTTGTTTGGCTCTACGCAAATTAAATAGTTTCAGTTAATATAAAAAAAAATTGGAAGCCCAACCGTGATTCGAACCGGGATTCTTTGCCCCAGAGCGTCATGCCCTAGCAACCCTGCTAATGTGACTACTGACGAAATAAGAGTGCTTAAAAAAATAATAAATAAAATATATATATATATATATATATATATATATATATNTATATTCATCGAATACTGGAGAACGTGTGCAAATAAACATTTTAAATTTTACAGCTTTCATTTCTAGTTTCCTGTTGAACTTGTTTTTAGGATGTTCATACAATTCGTAAGCATCAGTAAGTGCAGTAACAAATACTGTTACTATCCCAATTGTAACAAAAAAATACAAACAAACTCTCGACCTGTATTTTCGAACGAAGGCAATCAAATGAGTGGCCAAACAAATACATACAGTTGATTCAACTGAATATTTCGTTGACAGTCTAAATTATTTCTGCCCAAAACAGATGTTTTGTTAGTTCAAGTGTGTATTTTTTTCTACAAACAAAAATCATTCTGTTACTTTTCAAGTTTTGTTTACTCAACAAAATATTTTTTGTTGGGGCTTTTTTTTAAATATATATTCTAGGCCCTAAACAAACAAATATTTTGTTGGCTGAGGACAAATATTCTTACAAATTTATTCACCACGTACATACACAAACATACCAAAAACATGCATAATGTACGAGAATAGCTGTGCCGAATGTAAAAAATGGAGTGGGGGGATATTATCGGAAGTATTAGGTATTTATTGATAGAGACCTGCAAAATTCGTGAGTTCAATGACCTGCAGGATAGACTCTACAGTCTAACGTACAAATATGCAGGTATTAACTGCACATTGGTTGTCTGCTGTCACAGTGGAAGGCGACGATTGAGCCAGCATTCTCCAGGTGGTGTCGAACACTGCGTGGACCAATGGCTAAAGCTGTATAAACCCACGTGTTTTGAATTCTAGGTTGTCTCACGATGAATCCGCGAATTCTCCAGGTCTCTATTTACTGATTATATACACAGAGAAAAATACTTTGTAGAGAGGTCACCCTGCCTAAATTATTTTGTGGTCACTACAAAACAAATTGTTACTTGCCAAACAAGTTTAGCGGTGACAAGTAAATAATTTAGTGTTCACCAGAAAGTATATCTGGTAAGGTGAATACAAACAAAACAATTCTGTGGTTGCCACAAAATATTTCTTTGAGTGTAAGCTTCTGCATTTGTGAGTTGCGCGACTTGTGGGCTACAGCAGCAGCCAACAAACTCCCGACAGCGGCTCGAGTTTACACAAGTCTGTGAAGTCGAGCTTGCTGCCGAAGCTGCATTTCGCGCAATACACCCGAGGCCCTGAGCTGTGCCATGAAGTTTGCCGTACGCGTATGCACACGGGCATGTTTATATGGACGCGGTAATATCGTGGACGGGTAAATACGCGCGCGCGCGTACGGACGGTGTTGATGTCGACCGAGGTGACGTCACTGCTGACGTACACACTAGTTCCTCCAGGGCAGAGCCACTCTGCATTTAACCGGCTGTCCCGTGGTAATGAGCGCTCATTTGTTTTGTGAGGCTGCGTCGTGTCTCTGTCCACGAAATATCTCTTCGTTTAAATTTTTTATTCAGTTTGATTATATTGACACTCCAATTTTTATGCTGGTGTATTAAGAGGGAGAGTTTGACACAATATTGAATTGATATACATTCGCTTACTTCTTATGTTTGAGATTGATTTGTAAAAATATAACATTGTTAGAGCACAGAACATTAGTTAATTTTATTTCAGAGACAATTATAGTCTGATTTTTTGTACTACTATCACTTCTGTAATAATTCTTGAAACGTAATCAATAAATGGCTCCCATTTATAACACATGGTAAACAAATAAAGTTACTCCGTTGAAATTACGGATATGCAATCAATTGTGTGTAATACACTGAGAAAAAGGTTTTGATGGTCTAACAAAGTTTGTTTTGCGCAACCAAATTAATTGTTTGTATAGGGACAATGAATTGTTTTGTTTTTCTTATTTGGTTGCCCCAAACAAAGACTTGGTTGGTGCAACTAGAGTTTTGTTTAGCTCTAAATATATTAAACAATTTCGATTAATATAAAAATAAATGGATGCTTGACAGACACTCGAGCGCATATCGCTCCCTGGAAACCTCAGCTAAACTGACGACTGTTAACAACGAGTGTTTTTATGAATATATATAGAGAATACTGGACAACGTGCGCAAATATATATTTTAAGTTTTACAGCTTTACTTATTAGTTTCCCTATGAACTTGTGTTATTGGGATAGAATGATTTAGTATGTTTTGGCGCACCGGTGTCTGGTGCGGAGCGTCGGAGCTGTTCATGCTCTGTCATTCCTGTCCTCCGGCGGCAATATTGTCGGCCATGTTGGACGGAGGTGACCTTAACCTTTATCTTTGACCTTGACCTCGGTGATCATTGACCTTGGAAACCAAAAAATTAAAAAAATATATAAAAAATATTAAAATATATATATAATAGTTATCAACATTTATTATTAAAAATTTACTTTAAAAATTGTATTAACGGAGGGTTCCCCAACACCACGTCCGTCAATTAGCAGTGTACCTACATGCACGATGCGGGACTTTGACTACCTGCATAATTGATCAAATGTATATTTTTATTACAAATTTAAAGTTGTTAAATTAAAAAAAAAATATTTTTTATTTAATTACATAATTGTACATATAGTACAAAGGTACTTTATACAATACTTTTTAATTAAATTTATATTATTTCTGTGCCTTTTTAATTTTAATTATATTCTGGAAAATTATGTAAACATGAAGTAAAACACAATTTTATTCATAGGCATTTTTTTATACAATTTATTTATTACAGTCACTCGTGCCCTGAAAAAAATTACAATATTCTTCGAAATATATATGCTTCTCAATATATGCAACTTTGCTGTAGGTTACAGTCTTTTATACACCTCGCTATTCACATTCATGTTGCCCTTGTGCGAACATATCATGACATTTGTTACACCGACATACTGCGCAGGGCGGGTTATAGAGGAAAATGCAGTTTTGAGGACATGTACCGAAGTCACAAGAGACCTGCTTGCAGCAAACCTGGTACCGAGGCGCCGATGAGAAATGCACTTCTCCTTTACAGGTATTTGCATGTCTAAGCAAATTGTCTCTACGGCTGGAAAACTTACCATATCTGCCACACATATTACATGCAACAGGGATTTTTGGCTCAATTAAAGCGTTCATGTCGCCGTACATAGAGGTCAAAAGCTAATAAATTATCACAAAGTGACACTGATGGCCACGTAGTGCACTGTCAAAACAATTCTGTAATTTTACGCTAAATATATGTGGCAGCAGTGTCTCCACTGATAAAGGTGTAATTTTAAACCTACGTATGTCAATGTTTTTTTACTCTACGTCCAAGTAAATTTATCCTACAAATTAGTAAAATAACATATGCATAGTACAAAGAATTTTACATAGAGAGGTGTAAAATTACTATTAGTATGTAGCAGAAAATAAACAGCAAAATTCGTGTATTTTTCTCCGCGGCAAGTAACTGTGTATGTGTATTTTCTCAATTACAAAAAAGTAAAATCGCAGATTCACTATAACTGTAATTGCAAAATTTCTGTACATATTTCATTGTTTTACTAAGCAATTTTTACCGTCAGTATATGTTCTTTTACAACTGCGTCATGTTAATTCCCATACTTTGTATGTGAATTTTTATAATTTTCAACTTGGTAGTTTAATAGAATTATAGAAAGTTCTCTCCAAAATGTGGGTAATTGTTGACTACAGATATAGAATGGGTAGTTATGTACAAAAGCCAGCATATCTCATCAGCGGGAGCTAAGATTTCCTTTTGAACACACAAAAGGAATTTGAAGTAGTTCTACTCCCTACCGCTAGATCACTTAAAAAAAAAACTTGTAGTTATATTTAAATTTATAGGAACATTAGTGTAAAAAAAAAAATACTTTACTTGTTTTAGCAAATTACACATAAAAATGTAAAACTACAGAAAATTTGTACGTGTAAATATACGCTCACAGATACTTCAGAATGTAATGCAAGTTTACACACACGCATTGTAAAAATACACAATTGAATATGTACAACTATACTGACATTGGGTGTTCATACAACGACCATGCAGCAGTAAAAATACACAACTTTGAGTGTTCATACAACGAGCATGTAGCAGTACAAATAAACAGCTTTTAGTAGTCATACAAAGACTATGTAGCAGTAAAAATACATAACTTAAGGTTTTAGTACAGGGAATGGGTATATTTATAAACATACTTCGAAGTGTGTAAATTAACACCAACATTGTGTTTATTAAGGTAGAAGTAAAGTGGATCTCCTTATAGTGATGCAAGCTAGATCACAGTAAATGCAGAACACTTTAAAAAGTACTGTACAGATTAACAAAATAGTTAGAAAAATATGGCTTGAGTTTCATATGAAAGATAAGTTATTGTATTTTTTTTAGTGTCAAATAAGTCACAGTAGTCAGTTTCTTTAATAGTTAAATTAATTAATTAAAAACTAAAATTTCCATTTTTACTTAAGAATGTGCGTTTTTCTTCTCAGAATGAATTACAAAGTTAGTTTTATTAAAAAAAACTTCATATAATAAAATTAGCAGTTTTTTTCTATGCTTGTGTCTGAGAAAATATTCGCATAACATATTATAGGTGTGCTAAAAGTTAAGTTTATGAAAATAATTTACAATACATATTACACCTGTTGACTAAATTATTAATTTTTAAAATTTAAAATAATGTCAAATACAACTTTTTTTTGCAAACAGACAAATATATTAATGTATAATTTCATATAAATCAATCGCAGTAACAATAACATGACAAATAACAGTACAATCTTGGAAGTATATAAAAATTATATAATATAACTAGGAAGCTGCTGCCTTCGTAGCGCAGTGGTAGTAAGTAGAACTACGTGAAGATGTCGAAAGATGAATGAACAGGGAGGGTGAGGTGATGATGTGCGCGATAACAGGCCTGGCAATGAGTTGTGAACAGTTGGAAGAGTTATGAGCACCTGTCTAACTGCAGAGGCGGAGGGGGCGCGTGTTTACCTGTGTCTCTGGCTATCTCCACAAGCATTTGCTGCTGCCTAGAAAATTACAGTGATGCAACTAATGCGATCATGAGCAACCAACAATTGCAGGTGTATGTTGTTATGCCTGTTGTCATGCAGCCAAAAAAAAAATATCCTTTTATTATGTAAATCGCACTCTTCCCTTATCTCAATTTGAAACTAAAATTTTACTCTGTAATTACTGTAAACTTACAATTATGGAGGTTTTCATGCGTAGAACTCAATAAAATGTAAATACAGCACACAACAAATATTGTAATGTATGTACTTGTCTATACAATGACAATTGAAAGGAATGGTTATGTGTAAAATCGATGGAAATGTTATTTAAAAAGAATAATATTCGTGAGCGACGAATAAAAATTTAAATCTTATTGTTTACGCAATTTATGAAAAAAAAAAAAAATATATATATATATAATGTTCTGTAGTCTTCTTCGAACTCACTTTCTTCGTAGAGCTGTAACTATCTGCACAACCAATGCATAGCATACCAAACTATACTAGAGCACCTTTCATAATTTAAAAGACAATAAACTGTATTTCTTGTATAGATTGTACACTGAAGAGCCAAAAATACTGGTATAGGCGTGCGTATGCAAATAACAGAGGTACTGAAACAATCAGAGTAACGCGATGCGGTTGGCAGCGCCTATATAAGACAACAAGCATCTGGCAAAGATGCTAGATCGGTTTCTGCTGCTACAATGGCAGGTTATCAATATTTAAGTGAGTTTGAACGCGGTGTTATAGTCGGCGCACGAGAGATGGGACATAGCATCTGCGAGGTAGCAATAAAATTTAGATTTTCGCGTACGACCATTTCACGAGTGTACCGTGAATATCGGGAATCCTGTAAAACATCACATCTTCGACATCNACGACCATTTCACGAGTGTACCGTGAATATCGGGAATCCTGTAAAACATCACATCTTCGACATCGCTGCGGCTGGATAAAGATCGTGATAGAACGGGACAAACGACGACTGACGAGAATCATTAAACGTGACAGACGTGCAACCCTTTCTCAAATTGGCACAGATTTCAATGCTGGGGCATCAACAAGTGCCAGCGTGCGAACTATTCAACCGACCATCATTGATATGGGCTTTCGGAGCCGAAGGCCGACACGATATTAGGCAGTTGTACCAGTTTTTTGGCTCTTCAGTGTATTCTATGTGATAGAGTAATGTACGTAATTTTATAAAAGCCATAGTGTTATAGCCTGAAAGTATTGTAAACGTATTATATACTGATTTGAATAATATTTTTGTGAAATATTAAATTTGTTTTTGTAATATGCCATGATTGAAAACAACTTTAAGTACAATTTTTTCATGTAAGAACATAGACGTTACTTATTTACTTCTAAAGAAAATATTTTATACTCTGTTCAAAGAGAAACTAAATACGCGTTATTTTCATTTCGAGCTGTAATCTTTTCTCAACTGGAATAAAATGCGTCGAATGGTCCGCATGAACAGCCTGACTGTACGGAAATTGTCGGACAAGTATTTGAAGCGACTATAATGTTATACTAGGGGGAAGGGACAGGATGAGGGTGACTCACACTAATAGTCTGGCCAGTACGAGTGTCACTACTTGTTATGCAGTCTGGTTTAGGTGCGCTACCAGGTGTGTTGCGACCAAGTGAAAGCAGGCTCTACAGTGGTTGTGCGATGAAAGTAAAAGAATGTGGGTACACAGGAAGTGCCCAGTCGAAAAAGGCACGAGGTTTCCCTTAAAGAAAAAAGAAAAACATAAGAGGCTTACACCTAAATATCATAAAGAAACACCGGCAAGGTATAACATAATACTTATTATTATACACAATTTTTTTTAATGTGTGTTTGTGTGCGCGCATGTGTGCACGAAATAGAGGGAGAAAAAAGGGCGTTGGAAATGATGCATTCACTTGAGCGTGTAAACACACGCACACACACTCTCTCACAAACACACAGAGAAGAGTAGAAGCCTTATTGTTGCTGTTGGATATATGTATATGTATTTCTTACCCCGGTTGTATTGTAGTTTATCCGTGTAATATCGTAGTAGCACACCAGTTTCATTCATACAGGGCCGACAAATCTATGAACTCCATGAGTTAGGACCGGGCAAGGCATGCGTACATGAATTTAGAACTAGTGAGTTAACGAGTGAAACAAAAACCTTTGTAAAGTAGGTGTAACTGGAAATTAATTTCACTAATTAAGTTAGTTTGTTATTTTTTTTATAATTAAGTGATGGTGTTTACGGTAAAGTGATCACTTTTAAAAAAAAAAATTCTTTGTCCTTAACTGCGCTCTATCAGAAAACATATTGTGACTGGAATTGTCTCTGTAGAGTTGGAAATGTGTTCTATATTTCAACGTCGAATCACAAGTATAACATTTGAATCAGTGGAAAGTGATTTTTAAAATGAAGTTTTTATTTGCTTTATGCGCGTATACGAGTAAACACGTTAGCAACATATACACACGCATAACATTTTTCAAGTTAAACTTGACTAATACATTAATAAAGTTATGAGGTCCATGACGATGCCAATTTTACATATACACATAAAAATAGATCCTAAGCAGGTATTAAAAAAAACAACACTGTGCATGTATTCCACTAACATTTTTCAACGTGAGCAGAATAAGAACAAAGTGCTGTTTATAATGGAACGTTTCACCCATCCGTAAGTCCTGATTAAAATATACTGTCTCCACCCACTCACACAGTCACACAAAACTCTCGGATAACAGTATATAAAGAGAGAAGGGAAGTATACAGTAGTAAACTTTTACTCTTTTTGCATACGCTCAACACTCAATAAGACGAGATTCAACCTACCTCATAAAAATGTTTTCCATTAATTTAAGAAAATTTTGCCTAATGTTTTGCTTCCATCAGCCCTTCTACTGTGATTTCAGGGATACCCACCCACGCGAAACACTTGTTCTCATTCATCCGTTTTAAAGGCATCCGACTCTTTTCAGTGAATCTCCTACAAAAATTTTTTATTTTAGGCGACTTCATACATAAGAGTATTAAAAAATAAAAGACCAAAATATCCTGAAAAATTACACCCAACAACAACACATTTTGCCGTAAGCCGTGCTCACAGTTGACAAAGATAGTTTTATGGATGCCTTCACATTCCACATGATACTAGACAAACACAAAATCGAATTAGCTGCTCCTTTAAATTTCTAAACGATACGACACAAAGCCGTCCACCTTGGGGTGTACATCGTTTATTGGGATGTCCCAATGTGTTCACTTGTCGGACAAAAATTGGAATATGTGTGATCTGTTCTTCCTGTTTCGAAATACGTTTTGATTTCTTGACACTGGAGTTTTTAGAGAAAGCTGCAATACTATTGTTGTCAGTAATATAAAGTTGTCTTTGTTTTTTAATTATATGCTGTTAGATGTCGTAAACATCAGTAACGACCCTCAAATTTGTACTTTCTGAACACTTTTATCTTTGTAGGCGCCGCGCCATGGATGCTGACAGACAGAAATCGTTTCGTCTTAAAATGGCCAGACACAAATTTTTACACATACCGGTCAGACGTTTGCGTCTGAAGTAAGTATAACACTTGATGCATGTAAAGATATTTACGTCTACATATGTGTGTGCGTACATATACTGCATATGTAAATCCACGGGAATAGTCGAAAATTTGGATGGTATTTTTACATTAAATCTTTATGTTAAAGAATTGTATTACGTGAAATGAGGCACAGTATGAAAGTTCTGCTGACACATGTTTTTTGAATAAAAAAAAGTGTGACATTTTGAGAAGTGATTTCATTATATTTTCTTTGTTTAACGAAAAAGAATATTGTGTTATCGTTGTTGTATTGAAATTATTATTTTGATGTCTTTGGAAAAATGCAAGTTGAAAATTTGGATGGTATTTTTATATTGAATCTTTATGTTAAAGAATTTCATTACGTGAAATGAGGCACAGTATGAAAGTTCTGCTGACACATGTTTTTTGAATAAAAAAAAGTGTGACATTTTGAGAAGTGATTTCATTATATTTTCTTTGTTTAACGAAAAAGAATATTGTGTTATCGTTGTTGTATTGAAATTATTATTTTGATGTCTTTGGAAAAATGCAAGTTGGAAATTTGGATGGTATTTTTATATTGAATCTTTATGTTAAAGAATTTCATTACGTGAAATGAGGCACAGTATGAAAGTTCTGCTGACACATGTTTATTGCGAAGTAATTTCATTATATTTTCTTTGTTTAACGAAAAAGAATATTGTGTTATCTGTGATTCACGAACCCGGACAGCATTCTAACAGAGAAAAAATTTGTAAACAAACATTTGCTTGTGTTCACGATGGAAAACGGGTATGTGCAATAGGTATTATCTACGACATCGTTCATAATTATCACGTACGTTTCATCTTGAAGCATGGTACAAGATTTAGAAGTTTTGTTTTCAACACTTATTCTTTCATTAAAATCTCATAATTGTAAAATTAGTTACAAAAATTACACAATACATCCATCTCGCTACGCAGTAACACGATCTCGTTCCGTGTAACATCTTTAAGCTTATGTTTATGTATGCAATGTTTCGTAACAAAAATTTTATATGCAAATTACATTTATAATCTATGTTATCTTTAACACGCCATGTAAGATCTTTCAACGCCAGGAACTGGGAAGGAGAATAAACATTTGTTGTGTGCTATAATAACATGCAATTAAAATTATGCTCTTCGAAGCAATCAAATCTTTATTGACATTTAAAATATGAATAGCTCATTTAGTCATAATCTATCTCTGAACCTGTGACATCTTTCTGTGACAAAATATGAAATCACATTCTAAAATATATGTTTTATAAGAACAATTTGTCACCCTAAATATGTAGTTATACGAATTTCATACATTCCTTCAATTGTGACTTTGGGTTTATGTTTTTTAATTTTTTTGTGGAATTGTTGAAAATGTACTTAGGTATTTCTTTAATTGCAAAAAAATTGAAAAAAATTAAATAAATAAATATTTATTGAAGTATTTCTGTGCTATACCAAATATTTTCTAAGTAACATAATTCAGTAAATCCATTTCCAAAGAGTCACCATTACCAAAATAATTGTGGAGAAACAAAGGAACATAATTGGTATGTGCTCTTTAAATTGCAAAATTGTTATTAATTATTGTCAAATGGTTTATAGGGAATTCTACATTTTGTTATTTACAGTTTATTCTATTTCACGAACGAGTGCGCCTTTCTTACAGCCAGTGTATAGTGATGTATCATAAGTTATATGAACAACATTCCACCTAGAACACCTTAAATCAGCCGATGCACATCACTTTAGCTGCATTAAATATAGCTCCTTGAAACATTTTACAGGCAAAAAAGGTAGCATACACTACTTCTAGATGCATGTCACCACTAATAACGGCCTCCTTCCAAATTCCTAACCTAATATTCAACAATTTGCCGCCAACGTGACGTCATCGCATAAAGAACTCGTGCTCCTGGCTGCGTTGCAGTCAGTGCAGAAGATTGGCCGGAAGTAGAATGACGCAGCTCCACACAGATGCGACTTCTTGTAGGGATAGGAACTTCTTGTTTGCTCATTCTACGCATTGTAGAGGTATCGGAATTTGGCCAGTTGGGTATGCATGTATGGCCGTCATTCCTGGTGTGGTACGGTAACAGGCTCCATGTGTGAAGGTTAGCATGAAGGAAATAAGCGAATTGCTGTATTATACCAAGAAAACCAAGAAATTTCTTGTGGAAGTAATGATAGCAATCATATTTTTTTTCATTATGTATTAAATGTTTGATAATATCTTTTAAAACATTATAAATAAAAAACCAATTTTTTTCGATATTTTAATTTAAGTTTTACGTAAGAATTGTTCAATCACGAACTGATCATCAGACCCTTTTCTTTTAATTCTTAGTGCCTTACGGAAGCTTCACGAAGTATCTCGCAAGCGTATATATTTTATTTTCAGCATTACATGTAGGACTACTGTTTGTTAATTAATTTTGAGACAATTTTTACTGTCTTCAGCAAACACACCCTCTGCTTTTATTGTACAATACTGGCCCACAAAGTTTCTAGAGAAGGATAAAATCTCTTGTCTTGTACAGTCTTACTAGTTCATTCACTAATTTTGTTGTATTTTTATTCAACGACAAAATAAGTAATATATTCTTTCATTTCACATTAAAATACTTTCGAACCAGGCGGCTGCAATTTTTCAACCAGCGAGAAAAATTACAACTCCAGATTATTTAGGGTAGCTTATTTCCTGTTTACTAACAATAGTTTTTTTCGTACGTAAAAAAATTTAAGAAACGTTTTAAATGCTGGGATATAACGATTAAAAAAATATCTTCATTCTTATTTAAAAACTTTGAAATACTGAAAATGTTACATCTGATTCAGTACCTTATTTTGTGATGTCAGATGGCTATGTCGGAAATGTTGTTGGTTGGAAACATACATGCATACATGGTATACGTACGTTTAGATGCAAATATAAGTCCGTGTAGGTAAATACTGGTATCGCGCACACCTAACAAACATAAAAGCACACATAAGAATACACATATCATATAAGACTAACTCTTCAAGAAGAATAAGGTATGCGAGAAAAATTAACATGCTATAAAAATACTTCTTCTTCCCGCGCGTTGCATAACTGAAGTACAGCGTTCTCGAGCACGAATTACTTACCAAAGCCTTCCACAAAGTCTTTCCAAATTCCATTCAAAACTTTTGAAAAATGTGGAAACAAAAAAAAAAAGCCGTTTTCGCTATGCAGTGGAAACGTAACTTAGTTGATTTATAAGAGTCACCTGATTTAAGTAAATTTTTAAATTTACTGTCCACAACAGTTTTGTAAGGCTATTTGTTTTTTAAACCGTTTACGTAAATAACAACCTGCTTTTCATATAATGTAAAAGTAACTTACTGAACAAATATGTTAACACACCTGTTACTTGTTTCTTCTAAATAAAATTTTTATTTTCAAGTCTTACGTATTTTTTGAAGTATAACAGCTCTATTTGCACTTCACCAAATATGTACATTGTAAATTACGATTCATTACATTAGTTATTACTATGCCCGGGGAAAAGAAATTACTTTTTAAAATTAGAGGTAAAGAAAAATTTCTAGGAATACTATTTATTTATGAGTCTTTTGTTTGGTGGCGAAGTTGAGGCAGCAGTCTTGTCTTACTTACACACTGTTAAACCACAATATAAAATTTCGATTTATAGTGCACAGAGAAAAACAAAATGTAACGTACACTAAATGCAATACAAAAAGCTCCAGAAGTTTGTTGTGATACATTTTTCAGTACCTTATTATAATGCTATTTTACTCTTACATTTAGAGATTTAAAATATGGCAGTTTATATTTGTACGTTCAAGCTAACACAAGTAACATAGGTTCCTCGTTAAATGTCCCTAGCAATTTAAAGTGTAACACTTGCAGGTTACATTACTGAATTTTTTTTGTGCACGATTTTGTCCGGTGGGGGCGCTATCGTCACTTATTCAGTCCATCAAATAAAATCATTTGTTGCTACAAAATATGTTGCAATAATTTTTTTGTAAAATGCATATCAAAATATTACCAAAATACGTATTAACACAACGTTAGAAGTACTACTGTATCAGCAGATGATTATACGAGATAACCCGGCCGATGTTTTTTTAAAACATGTTCACTACATTTCTAAATACAAAAAAAAATATGCCAACATTATATAATTACGGAACCAGATATTTAGTGCAAACATTATGCACTAACATCGTGAAAAATAACGGAATTCTAGGTCAATTTCCCGGAAATAAACACTGTCAATACAAGTTTCATTATAAAATTATACTGCCATAATTTTATAACAAGTGAAAATAGCGAATCTTAAATGCTCCCAACCTATGTAATCAATAAGAAAGGTTTACAAAAATGTATTATTGGCTTTTCCAATGTGCCTATCTTCCATACCGGCATGTGTGTTGTCATACACATAGGTGGAGAACTGCTAACTCAACACCTCAAGAGGAGAAGATTGGGCCGTCTCACCTGTTTCGAGTAACGGTACTCCGGAGGGTGGCACGTGACGTCACTGCGATGCAGCGCTCCCCCGAGTCTTGGGGCCGCCCGTGCGTCATTTATTGCTAGTTTCGGACCGCGGTTTANGTGATGCAGCGTTCCCCCGAGTCTTGGGGCCGCCCGTGCGTCATTTATTGCTAGTTTCGGACCGCGGTTTAACTTAACCTGGGGCTAAATTATTGAAACTATCGAAATTATTTCTCTAGAAGAAAGACGTCATTCCGCTATCGGAATGTCTAGAGCCAATTTTTGAACACTCGGTAGCGGAATTGTATACCAGAATCGATCCATTAGGTGTCCAAATGAACCCGACAGCTAGGTAGCTGCCGGAATCGCCATTCCTCTTCAGATTTGTCTATAATCCTTTGTATGATGTAGGGAACTTGAAAATATACTCTCGCGTTGTTTAATATAAATGTAATTAACAAAGGAAAGTATAATTATTACCAAATATCAAGTTATCAAGGCGTTTACATATCTATGAAAAAATTGTGTAAACAAAGTTAAGTTGGTAGGTGAAAACTGATAGAATTGCTAAGAATATCAGGTGATCTATTATAAGAAACTGCTGAAACATAAGTACACAACGAAATCAATTTTGCAAGAAAAGCTGTAGTCGTGAAACGTAGTTAGTACTGTGAATCAAAACGTAATAAATTTGTTTTAGACATGCAAACATTAATGAAAAATATTTTATAGTTTACATCCATAGCCGGAGTATTAGCAAAAATTTTGTAATGGTATATTTACAACCGAAAAATATAAATTCTTTTAGTGTTGCTTTTTAATTTGCATTTTATCATTTGTTACGGTAAGGTAAGGCGTTTTACTGTTCTTTCGTGAATAAAGTTACGATAAAGTAATTAAAATATAAAAGTTTCTTAAATATATTATTAATTAATGCTAGACCTATATCTAGCGGCAATATGAGATAACTCTTTAACATGTTCTTTCATGGGCTAAGTTATTTTATTGGCAAATATTTGCGTAGTTACGTCAATACAAGTATATATAATTTGAGTATATTTGTTTTATTAGGCCTGACTAATATTTATAAGTTATCTTCAGCTAATTCCTGGAGGATATTCTGCGGAATGATTCCATGCGCATAAAACGCGATGTTCATCCAACTTTTTCTTGCATAAGCTAATTAAGATTTTATTTTTATATAAATTTCTTTCGTGACAGTAATGTAAATGTATAAAAAAAAAGAATATGTTGGATATCTATTGCAAAACAGTAGCTGTACCAACGTGCAAACGAGTATTAGATACAGGTTTTACTCGCTTTGCTAGGAGTCGTGCTGCTAGCTTCCTCAAACACATTTTTGTTATCGCAGAGAAAAATCTGCTAGAGGCAACGGTACTTAAGGAGGCAAGCGGCCGGGGACCTGGCCTGCTCATTGACCCTCCGTGGTTCTGATAATGGATTACCAGCAGGCTGAGAAAAAGAATGGCTGTATTAGGGGGAGGGGGGTTTACGACTGTGGTACCATCTAGCGGATAGTTTGGAAGTATTTACAAATCAGTTGGCAGTGCGCTCTGGGCGACCGAGAATCACACTACCTCCCACTTGTCCTTTACCTTAAGCCATACATTCATGTATTTTCACTAAA
Source organism: Clitarchus hookeri (assembly GCA_002778355.1). NCBI lineage: Eukaryota > Metazoa > Arthropoda > Insecta > Phasmatodea > Phasmatidae > Clitarchus > Clitarchus hookeri. The sequence continues at coordinate 46,382 of NQII01000080.1, read as the reverse complement.
AACATGTAGTACTCTCTGGATTATCAAGAAAATTTGTGTAAAATTACACATACTGTAGTTGTTTTTATAAATTACACATTTAAAATGTAAAATAACCAATAATTTGTATGTGTAAATTTACAGTTATTTTTTACAGTATGGTTCAAGCAAAGACTCGAACGGACCTGATGGAGATGTAGATGCTGGAGCTAAAGCAGCAAGTAACGCCGGCAATGGTGTTCTAGGTACCTCAGCCGAAAAGTTCGATGGCTCCATTGAAGATTTCGTAGCCGTCACAGCTGAAGAAGTCGATGGCACCACCATACCAATCGTAAACGATGGTACTGCGCTGGTGGAAGTAGAGGCCGCTAGTGATGTAGATATCACAGCTGAAGAACTCGATGGCGCTGGTAAAACAGGAGATATTTCACTCGAAGAAGAAATCGATGACGAGAAACCATAGGCGGCAATATCCACTCCACTTTATCGTAACTGGCCATGGATTACCTGGCGTAGAAGTTAGCCGAGACGATTTACCTTTCACATTAGCCGTTGTCAAACTAAGCCTCTCAGCTGACACCCCCCCCCCAAATTGCTTATTAATGTGTGTAAACACATGTACATTCCGTCACGTAGCAATGCGTTAGCAATACTGAAGGCACTACCTGACAGCACAACAGAACAGACACTGCAATCATTCGAGATTATGCAGGTGGCAGTATCACAGCCAATTTCCCAACAAATGTTCAAAATGTGCTCCTCCAATGCCATTGAAGTAGTTCGTACGACATATTAGAAACTGGCGGAAGCGTTGAAAAACCCCTGGTGTTTCTCGCACTTGATCGCAGGCAGCCATGACCCTCGCTAACAGGTCCTCTTCAGATGCTTCGGGTGTCTCGTACACACACGCCTTAAGAAATACCCACAGCCAGAAATCAAATGGCGTAAGGTCCGGGGAGCGTGGCGGCCAAAACGAAACCCACTCTATCCTATCCATCGAGCGGGATACGCTGTGTTGATGTGGTCACGCACACTCCTGGTGGAATGGGGTGGTGTACCGTCGTGTTGCTACCACACCCATTCTCTGATGGCGAGCGGAACATCTTCCAGTAACTGTGGCAATCAGAACTGCAGTAGATCATAATATTGAAATCCTGACACGTGGTTCGGTAGCAAGTGAGGGCCAATAACATTGACTCCACTACGCCAGCCCAGATGTTGATGGCAAAGTGGTGCTGGTAGCCTCTCGTTACAGTTGCATGTGGGTTGGAGTCATTCCACAAGTGGACATTTCTACTGTTACGAAAGCCTTCCTGTGTGAACGTGGCTTCGCCTGTAAACATTAAAATCGCCGGGAAATCAGGATCAACTAAACATTGCTGCATGAACCACCGGCAAATTTCTAGCCGAGGGGCATGATCTGCTGGCCCCAGTGCTTATACCCTACGCACATGGTATGGTCGCAGCGGCTGTTCATGGAGGACACACCATACTGTGCCATTCGATGCAACCATTCTCCGCGCGATCACGCTGGTGCTCGTCGAAGCGTTGTCCGCTACATTCTCCAAGACCGCCTCTTCAACCTGCGGAGTGCGGATGGTTCTCGGGCGACCAGGTCCACTCCGACACTGATACGTGCCTGTTTCCCGTAGTCGCTGTGTATGGTGTGCGAATGTCTGGTGGTTCGGCTGACGTCGTGCAGGGTATCTTTGGCTGTACACACGCGCAGCTGCCCTGCCGTTGCCTCACGCTACACCATACACCGAGACCATGTCAGTCATTCCGGAATTTGTGTACTCGTCCATGCTCAAGTTTGCGCTGCCTAGTGAATCGCAACAGTGACAGGCTGCGAACAACAGGCCGCTCGTACTACGGGGCGGGAAAACTAAACTGATCAGGGTGGTGGAAAGAGGAACTGGCTGTGAAGTGCAACATCGTGCATCATACCACCAACATGTGTTTACCACCGGGTGCAGGACGTGTTGCCTACTCACCAGGCCATGGCCTCGCTACCACTGTACCATTCGTTTGCGGTTTACATGGAAACGGTGGGAGCTAGAGAGTTGCAACTAGGGTGCCTTTCTTGGTAATTACGACGTCCTGTTTCATCCGATGGTATTCACAATCACTTTAACCTCACGGTGTAAATGTTTCATGCAATCAAAGGGTGCCAACCGCTATTATTTACATTATGGGGGTGTGTACAAATAACCATACCTTCCTTTTATCCAATATCTTCGTTTAATTAATCCGTATACTAATTTGTGTTCCCTTAACGCAAGTAATTTGTAATTTTCATAATATCCCAAGTAATATGCTTGTCGCCCTCCACCTCTACGGGCATCTGCAGCCCTCATTATTTGAGATGGACCATGGGTGTACTTTATCAATCTTCCTCTTTTCCGGTCGTGAATCATGTGCCTGAGTTTGTACACGTGTTTCCTAAATACGTTGTAAATATATATACAACATGTTTAGGAAACACGTGTGTGTGTATATATATATAACGTGTTTAGGAAACATGTGTACAAACTATATATATATATATATATATATATATATACACACACACACACACACACGCACGTAGATAAGACGAAGACACACAGTGACCAAATCCTTTTATAATGTCTCACTAAGCGAGGGTAACGGTATTAGTGAGGGCAAAAGTATTCGCCTGAGATACACCGAGCTGCACCGGGCGAGCAGGTAAACACTCCTGACCTTTTACCCCCTTCCAGGGCACGCGCGCACCTGCTTGCACACGTTACGAAAAGTACCTGCCCTGCTCTTGACCACAAAGGTTGCTTTGAAGCGTTACACATCGAATGTCAATAAATAATAAAGTAAAAATAATAATCGTATTAGCGAATGTTGAGTGCAGCCCATCGAATTGACGAAATTAGTTTAGACCAAGGGGGATTTGAGGGTATACCCGTCATTCCTGGACATGAAAGATGGAGCAGTGGTGGAATGCATGAATGGGGGTATGGGAGAGCTGCAATAAACCCCCCCCCCCCNAAGGCAACGTCCGCCATGTTTCCCAACTGCAAAAAATGCAAGTTCGGATCCACAGGGACTCAATCCCGGAAACGCTTTTGTGAGAGGTGAATGCTTTGATTACCACACAAAGGTAGTTCCTTATTTTAATGAGAATTGAAAACTGGTCTTAGTTTAATGTTTAGATAATTACGTCACCCTAGTTAACCCATATGCGAGATAGTACTACTTTTACTTTTTCTTACAGCTGTAGGAAAATCACTTATTTGCAGCATCTTTAAAAAGTTGGTTTCGGTGGAAGATCCTGCATGTGTAAAGAACATTACACTAAAAAATCTGTGATAGTGGAAAAAAAAAGCATTCGTTCTGATTGACTGTGAAAGAGTTTACGATAACTAGCGTCGTTAAAAGCATGGCATGAAAACATTAAAAGACTCGGATCAACAAGTTAGACAATTTTTCAATTCAACTTTTTAATTTTAACATGTTTTAATACAATACAATTTACTTTAATGTAATGTGATGCTCGTACAGGAACAGGTTAGACTTTCGATTCGAGGCCTGGGAAGGGGCATTGTCTCCTTATAATTTTAGAACTCAATATTATATTAATCGAATAAAATTAGTTAATTTTAAACATTCTGAAATTATTACAGTTTAATTCTAAAACATTCACAAGACAGTTTCATGTCAATGTAAGGCTTTTCTTTTGGTGGGGAGAAGTATGTTCCCTGTCCCCCCCCCCCCCCNGAGTTTGCAATGGAAGGCATTTTATTTTGGTTACTTTGACATTTGTAATTTGCTTCTAAATATGAGTTTTATGTATACACTAAGAATTAATAAGGTCTACATAATTATTTATTATGCAACTTTGTAATATTTCGTATGTACACGAGTAAAATATATATAATAGTATTTCATACATAAACCTGATTATATGGCACCTAACAACATACAAACATAATCCTGCAAGGAAAAATTCTGCGGTTTTATTAATGATTTTCTCTTTTTTCCTTCTCCCATATAGAGTTATGAAGGTACAATTAGTAACAAATTGCAAGTAAATTAGTGTATTAACTACAAAAGGCTGAATTAAAAAAGAAATGTCATTAAAATTGATTTATTATTCAATTTCTCAGATTTCAGTGTTTAATACTGCTTCTGATTAATGCTATATATTTTTACAATTTTCCAAAGCCTCTGGGCATAGCCAGGTTCTTCAAACTATGGAGGTATTAGTTAAATAAAATATAAAATAATAATTTCCTAGTTAATTTACAAAAAATCAACACAACAAGAATTATAAACTTAATGTAATGACATAAATGGCTACAACTTGCTATACACAGCTAATATTTGCATAATCGTAAGTCACCTTAAGAGAAATCAATACTGTCAAATAGTTAAAATCAGTTTTTAAACAGTCTTATTATCACACACTGAACTACTTAAAATATATATGTATATATAATAGGTATAGTTACCTTCGCTCAATGTCAGTGGGCTTAGCCAGGTTCATTAAGGAATTGGGTCTTAATCATACAAGAGTTAATAATGATTTCAAATTTATTTACAATCAAAAACTATACTCTAGACTCTTGGCAATAGATAACTACCACTCACTATTTACAACTAACATTTACATAATCGTCCGTCGCCTCGCATAAATTAACACAATCACTTTAAACCAGTCTGTATAAACAGTTTCCAAAAATACCTACTGAATTCATATATTAAAATTATATATTTGATCATTGACAGTTGAGTAATTACAACCAAGTCTCGTATCCTTCGTCCATTCAGTCCCACGTTGTTTCGGTTCATATATCACTCAGCAGTCTTTCCTGTCCAGAATGTTCTGGAGCGCTGCAAGCGCTCCCGTGTACAGTCGCCATCCACTTGTCGCCACTCTCTCCGCAGGACTCGCGCACTCTCGTTCCTAACCGCCGCTGTCCCTCACATCCCGTACACTACACATGAAGTAGACCACTTATTCGTCTTCTGCGCATGTACCCAAAATTCACCTGCCCCAAACATACACAACTGTCAAAGTCACATGGTCAACGGTGATGACCGCGTTTGTGTATACACTGAAGAGCCAAAAAAAAAAAAAAAAACTGGTACATCTGCACGCAGAAGTGCCGCAAGACTACGTGGCATGGACTCGACTAATGTCTGCAGGTATGCAGTAGGCAATTCACACCATGAATCCTGGAGGGCAGTCCACAAATCCATAGCAGTGCGAGGCGGTGGAGATCTCTTCTGAACAGCATGTTGCAAGACATCCCAGATATGCTCAATAATGTGCATGTCTGGTGATTTAGGTAGCCAATGGAAGTTTCTAAAGTCAGAAGAGTGTTCCTGGAGCCACCCGGTAGCAACTCTCAACGTGTGGGGTGTCGCATTGTCCTGCTGGAATTGTCCACGTCCGTCGGAATGCACAATGGACATTAATGCGTGCAGGTGATCGGACAGGATGATTACGTATCTGTCACCTGTCAGAGTCGTATCTAGACGTATCAGGGGTCCCATTTCACGCCAATTGCACACGCCCCATACCATGACAGAGCCTCCACTAGCTTTAACAGTCCCATGTTGACATGTAGGGTCCATGGATTCATGAGGATGTCTCCATACCCGTACACGTCCATCCACACGATAAATTGGAAACGAGACTCGTCAGACCAGGCAACGTGTTTCCAGTCATCAACAGTCCAATGGCGGTGTTGGCGGGCCCAGGGGAGGCATGAAGTTTTGTGTCGTGCAGTCAACAACGGTACGCGAGTGGGTCTTCGGCTCCGAAAGCCCATATCAATGATGGTCCGTTGAATAGTTCGCACGCTGGCACTTGTTGATGCCCCAGCATTGAAATCTGCGCCAATTTGAGAAAGGNTTGAATAGTTCGCACGCCGGCACCTGTTGATGCCCCTGCATTGAAATCTCTGCCAATTTGAGAAAGGGTTGCACGTCTGTCATGTTTAATGATTCTCGTCAGTCGTCGTTTGTCCCGTTCGTTCAAGATCTTTTTCAGGCCGCAGCGATGTCGAAGATTTGATGTTTTACAGGATTCCCGATATTCACGGTACACTCGTGAAATGGTCGTACACGAAAATCTAAATTTTATCGCTACCTCGGAGATGCTATGTCCCATCTCTCATGCCCCGACTATAACACCACGTTGAAACTCACTTAAATCTTGATAACCTGCCACTGTAGTAGCAGTAACCGATTTAGCAACTTTGCCAGACGCTTGTTGTCTTATATAGGCGCTGCCTACCGCATCGCGTTACTCTGATTGGTTCCATACCTCTGTTATTTGCATAAGCACGGCTATACCAGTTTTTTTTTTGGCTATCCAGTGTCTATACTAGTTTCCGCGGCTCCGCTCGCGTGGACTACAGAATTACTGCACTTGTGTAGAAGTGGTAAGAAAATATACATAATACACAACTACAAATTTTGTCCTAAACATTGCAACAATTCATTATCAGATTAATACTTTAATATTTTGCTTGAATTTCACGTACTTATTTATTGCGAAATTAATGGTAAAAACGCTTATTAGTATTTCTCTGTTATAGATATATATATATATATGCTATGGCGGAGTTTTTTTTAGGTCTCCTTATTCTACACAATTCTTTACTATATGATATTGTTCCATCTTTAATGGTCTAGACAGCAAGAGAGCGCTCTGGTGGCCAACTTTTTTCCGACTTGATACTTTATTATCGTCACTGCTTATTCCTTATGTTGCTTTACGTAACAAAATAAATACTAAACCTGGTCAGAGAAGATAGCTATGAATTTAAAAAAAAACTCGTACATCGGATAGGTGGTTCTCGAGTGATAAGCGCACTAACAGACATATAGAGAGACGTTGAGTTTTATAATATGTATATATGTATATACACACAAACATTCATATTTTGAAAAGACAAACACTTTTATATTAATACGATGCTCTTATCTATTTGATTATTATCAACCTGCATTACAAATTTGTTAGAGAAAGTATAAAAACATCTCAAAGTACTTGTTTACTAAACAGTGTTCTAACCTCACATCCAATCCACGCCGTTTCTGCTAGCCGTATTGGCAGAATTGCAGCTCAATGTTGGACACGGAGATTGGTTGTGCGCAGCCAGCGAGATCAGTCTCCCTCATCTTTAGTGTATGTGACAGCCTTGTTCTCCACCGCTCCTCTTCTTCAGCGCTCTTCTATGGCCAGGTCTCCATTTGCGATTCGCCACACTTCGCCAGACAGCTCTCTCAAACTCCAGACCCTCCGGCTGCGGCGCTAGTTATATCGTCGGTGCCGCGACCCAGAGTCGTCTTCACACACCGGAGGTTACATTGTAGGAGGTGATAATCAGACATTTCATGCAATAGCTCAGAGAAAACGACTCCTTAAAAATTAAAAAAAGGGTGGGGGGGAAAGTGACATCAACCCCAGTCAGCTGTCAATCATTCCTCCTGCCGCACAGTGCACGATTTCATTGGAGTAGGTGAGGGAAAATCACGTTTCCTACTTACACCAAATTCAGAGTCACTGAATTCTAGAGAAAAACTGGCAACATCCGACCTCTTTCTGAAGAATCTCACAATTCATTGCGATTGTTTCTACAAAAGGAAATTGATTTAGAAGATGATAAGGATTTGGAAAAAACTGTTTTCAGTCTTTCTGCGCAACTCAACAACAAGTGGGGGAAATGTAAAAGACATACTTATCGACTGGAACCCAAGTACAAATACTGGCTAGAAGAAGAGACAATTGACTCAGACGTACCAGAGAAAATCCAAGGTAGACTTAAAAAGAAGTTCACTAATTGTGATGATGAAACAAAGAACCGCAAAGTAGTTGGGTAAGTTCAGGCGCACGGTACAAGTGAATAGGCATTTGCAGGCTTCAGAGCACAGACACGCTGTGAAAGTGGTTAAATAGGTTGCTCAAGCGATCCAAATATGTGCGAAAAAATGAGTGAAGAGAGTGAGGGAAGAGGTTTGGTTGGCTTTTAACAACGAGGTATTCAGAGCCGATGAGAGTGAAGCAAAGTGTATATGGAGCAATGCCGGAATGCAAAGGCGGGGGAAACGGGATATCCCCGAGAAAACCTACCGACCAGTAGCATAGTCCGGCACGATTCCCACTTGCAAAAATTCGAGGTCAACCTCGCAGTGAATCGAACCCGGTACACCTTGGTAGGACGCGAGCGTTCTAGCCGATACGCCAACCACGGCCGCACGTAGCTACACAAAGAATGCGAAGTACTTTAAAATCGCATAAAACTATCGAAAGTAAGGTATTTACTCCCGAAGAACAGCTTGCTTTGATAATCGATTTCAAACTGTCTGTAAAGCAGCACAAAACCCTCAGGAAATTACAATTAAATAAATATCCATGGTATTATGCAGTAAGGATAGGCAAATTTTAACTGCTATCCTGACGACAGAAGCGTAGTTTGTTCACTTTTTCAATATGTTTAGACCCTCTGAAATGTCCAGACTCAACAGACAATTCGGATAGTGTCTGAAATGTATTAGGGCCTGTCCCCTTCCCTCGTTGGGTGTGCGTTAATATTACCGGTAAGTGGAGAAGAGAAGGCAGGATTACAATCGGGTCGCCACTGAATACTAACGCGTGCCGCGATAAGGCAATCGGAACTGATTCCGCACCTGACCCTGGAAGATTGAATGAGTTGGGTAGTCGTTGTGCGAATTTTCTAATTATACTCCCTCCCCCTCCAACAGCATGACTCGTTGGGCTAAGAACCTTCAGGGTGTGGTCGGCTCAGCTATATAAGCCGCAGTGTACCTTTGAGTCGAGAGTCCGGAGCTTTGTAAAGCTATCAGCGCCAGGTGTGTGGTGACATAGAGTGACTACGCAGTGACCAGCAGTGAAGGTAGTCTGAGAGTGACTGACCAGCTGGATTGTGGAAAGTGGAATGAATGCCTGAGTGACAAACGTTTGGAATTATGCTAATGTATGGAAGTTGACATTTTGATCCTGTATGAGCACAAAATAAGTAAATATTAAGTGATTGTAACTAATGTAAAGACAGTGATAAGGAATTTAATTTGAATTGAGACTGGTATTAAATATTGCGCTCACTGATATGATAATAAGTGAAATAGTAGAAATAGGCAGTTTAACGTAAATAGTAGCTGTAAGCATTTTATATCGTTGTAAATAAATTAAAAAATTAAATTTTGTAATTTTTTTAATAAGACCTCCATTCATTAGGAGTTTAAATATGTCCAGGCGACTTGTAACTTTAGGTCTACTATAAAGATGTCTCAATTTCAGAAACGTTGTTTAGATGATATACAATTTAAGAAAAATACTGTTTTTATTTTATGGCTTTGTTTTAGAACTAAAATAAAGGTAAATCATAATTTAAAAATAAATGAATATACGGTTACCATTTACGTTACTATTTGTTATTTTTGTGTTTATTATATTAACATTAATATCATACATAATGTTTATTATTATTGTTACTTTATAGTGGGCAATAACATTTATAGTACCTACACTTTTAATATCGTATGTGTAAACAATACTTATTTAATCAATAAGATTTTGTTTGTTGTACATATATTACTATATACTTCGATGCTTATTTTAATCAAATATTTTTAACTCTACAGCCAAATGTACAAAATTTATCATATTATTTGTAGTAGATGTGACCTAAACAGATTTATATTTTGCATTTATTAGTGTATACTAATATATTACAGATTGGAATATATATATATCAATATTAATTAGTTACCTACAATTTATAATTAGTAATATTAACTATAACTATAACGATACTGCCAGGGTGAAATTTTTGAAGATCCAGAATTGTCGCTGTTCTGTGTTCGTTTTTCTTTGCCGCAACTGAGGAAGTTGCGGGACCCGGAAATTTGCAGTACACAGGGCATTGACGTGTGTGCGAGGCTGACAATTCGCGGAGGGCACTGAAGTTCAGTGGTTAACTTCGCGAAGTGTGCAGTTTTGCTGGCGCGATGTGGCCCTGCCTATTGCAGTATACGTGTGCCCAGGGCATTGGCCAGGCTCGGCGGGTTCAGCGGCCCGGAGATCGCAATTCTGCAGTCTGCGATGCGGGGCGCGACGAGCTCAAGGAGAGTCGTTGGCAAGGGTGGGGTGCCTTTGATGCTGGATTGGAGATCGCACGCGGCTTACGCCTAGGGCGCCGGTGGTTAATTACTCGATTGATTTGTGCACGGCGGGAAACACGTGGAGTCGGCACAGGCGTGCAAAATGGTGGGATCGCAGCGTATAGAATGGCGAGACGTGCGATCGGTTCAGCCATCGGGGGTATGGCACCCTGCTTGAGTTGACAGAGAGGGGCAGGCGAGGTCAGCGAGGGACGAGAAAACAGTAATGTGGTAATCGGTTTAAGTTAAGTTTAATGTGGGACTCCTTAAATTAGACGACCAGCAAAAGTTTTGGTGTTTTATATTGATCTATACGGGCTGCACTGGCAATAGTACTCAGGCTTAGCGATACTCAGGTTTGATTTTACACATATGTCTGAATAATGGTTTGCGCAGCGAGATAATAAGTGGTTGTACTTTATCCCCTGATAATTAATTACTTGAGAAATATAGCAAAGGTTTTATGGAAACCCTTAAGCCGTTAAAGAGGAATTTACCATGTAGATAAGTATTGTACCATAATATTACGGTTTTAGACACATCCTCTTCCCTTTTAAGTATAACTTAAAGAACTGAAAGTGTAGGCTTGTTAACATGTCAAAGCAACTCCCACGAAAACCTCTCGTATGGAAGCCAAGGAAGTAAGAAAGGTTATAGCAAGTGCTCTGGGGGCATAAGGCCCCCACCGTCCATATTTATTTATCTATATCTGAGATGAAAAGGGAAAACGCCGCTATTCCTGTATGTTACGACGAGGGTATGATTACCAGAAGCAGGCTGCATCTTCTTGGTATTTTAATAAAGGGGCTTAAATATAGCATAACTTTATATCTAATTGTTACTACGTCAATAAATTAGATGATAGAAAACAGTTGAATTAATATTCCTAACAGTACAATTGCACATGGAAAATATAATTTTACATATAATTATAATAAGTTTTATACATGAATTCAATAATATAACTTTAGCACAATATGTGTATAAAATCAACCAATAAAAATGGATATATATTATGTTTTTCCATTCAATGTACTATTCCCTAGTTAGTGTCGACTATGTCGGTACGAGCCTGTTACATGCTAGTGATTTTTTTTACCTCATTTGGTAAACTACAGAAGAGTTTTAACATGACAATTCTATTTAACTCTTAAATACGAATTTTCACTAAAATAGGTTAAGAGTAAAGTCAACAAGACAAGGGTTGACATAACATGCACACAGGTTCACACACGAATTATACTTACAGACAGGAAGATGTTCTCAAACGGCTTTATTTCCTAAGGAAAGTAGACTAATAAATCCGCTAAGAGAAGGCAAGCTCTTAGAAGTAAAGGGCACACACTTAATACTTTCAGTCGAACATTTTTTTACTTTAACCATCTCCTGTTGAAAATTACGTCAATTATTTATTATAGTTATAATGTGTGGAAGATAAATTTATCGAGAATGTTTCTTCTATGCCATGCAACGTTATCTTACTACGAACATAAAAGCTATTAATTTGGTGAACCTATTCCGGGAAAACCGCACTCTCTGCGCCGGCCTGACGATGTAGCGTTGGCTGGGCCCTCCTGAAGAAGAGGCGGCCCGTGGTGGGTCTTCGCCCTCTGCGCCGAGACTGGCTGCGTGTGTTTGTTCATGCACGTGTGGATTCAACTCCGTACTCTGCTGTTGACAGGTGAGGGGGAACCACCCTCGGGTGGAGAACATCCACCCACTGCGATTGGAAAGGGCGTGATCTCTTTCCATTGACAGCGCTCAACTGCTGTCAATTAGAGCTCTGACCAAGCTCAAACATCTACTCGTTTGTGGACGAGTAGAGTGGGAGAGTGCACACACATCTAACAGCCTGATGTGAGAATTAACTGCCTGAAGTGGCCTTAACACAAGCCTGAATGTTTATGACAAATCCTGAGGTGCGCTCTCTATTATACTGCTCAGAAGGATGTTTCCTGTTATACCCTAGGGCTCAGGTACAGGAGGAGCAGCCGGTGTCAAAAAACCCGCTACACTCAATGTGTGTAGACAACATATATATACAGAGTGGTCCTGAACTACAGGTACAAACGCAGTGCGTTGATTTCCAATGCAAAATGGGATAGGAAAATTATACGAACAACGTCCCACGGGAACTCGTGAGGGAGGTAGCAACCCTCGAAAATCCTAATTTCATATGGTTCCACCGGGAAATACTGACACCTACTTGGGATGAAAGAGCCATTCTGTGAGTACTGTTTTCTTGGACCGAGACCTGAAACCTGCGAACAGTTGTGGCGTACTATCATACCCTACATTGAGACACCTCGAGGGTGGTATGTTAGTATCCTACCAATGAGTGCGTAATCCTTGGGCATTTCTTTAAGATGTCATAATCATACGTACAGGAATGCACAAATAACGTTACCTTGACGTAACACACTCAGGACCACCATATATATGTATTCATAATTACATTTACACACAAATACACATATGAGATCTGCCAATATTTGTTGCTTTGCGTGCTAGGCGACTTGCAGTGAATGTACAAATAAAATACGAACACGTGTTTTTAGAGCAATAGTGTTATACCCCTCTCCCTCTCAACGCAGGGTCCAGTAGTGCTGCCAATTCAGTGTTGAAATTCATATCTCAACTCAATGGCATTACAAATAAAAAAGTCCACGTTTTGGCTTTATTACCCTACCGTAAGTATAGAGTTTAAGATCATAATTGCTGTTATTAATCAGATAGTGATGGTTATACTTTATTTCTGATCATTAAATTCGACAAGGTGTTGGTTAAAGCACCATGTTTAAGCAACATCGTTACTCCTGAAGAATTAAATATTTTTACTTGTAACACTACTCTAATTAGATATAGAATTGTGGCGCAATTCGAAAATGCAAATAATTATTTTAAAAAAAAAGTCTGTAATGGGAAGTAGTTAAACTCTTTTCACCAAAAAATGTTATGTCGCTTATTTTAAACGAGGAAATAGGCGATAGCTGATAAGAAGTTGTTTATCAATGGCGACCGGCCAGACCGAATTTCTTTAATGTCCACAAACATGCTGGTGTGTGTCTGCATTTAATCTGTACAAATGCGGGTTATCCACAACTAGCAGCAGCATGGATGGGGAAACAATTTAGGGGGCCGAAAAGGAAAAATAAGATAGAGGAATTGCCCCACCGCCCTCATATGTCCATTGCTATCTGTAACCTGTACAGCGTGTGGGCAGTCGGGGGTAAAACCGGAGGACAATCCAGAGCAACATCGGAGTGCACAGTGCCCGGAACTAGTATTGTAAGTCAGCCACAATGCCACATCAGTTGTTAGAGTAATCCGTGCTGTGCACACAGACCAGATCCCATAGTCAGGCAACACTATAGCACCACCGTGCTTTAATTGGCTGCAGTTGAATGCAATTCAATAGAAAGAGATTACGCTCCTTCCAATCGCGGTGGGCAGGCGTGTTTACCACCTCACCTGTCAACAGCATTGTACAGAGTTGAATCTGCACGCGCCACCTTGATAGGGCCGAGGCCTATCCAACCTCTAGGAACGCGCTTCGTAAACGAGTCCTCTTACTAGGCGGACCAGGCCGCCGCCCCTTCATTAGCGAGCATCAACCCTTCGAATGGGTGAGGCGACAAGCCACTTTTATTCCCCGAAGGGTGCTCGAGCGACAAGGGCCCATCACGACGCCCTGTGGGGGTTCGGTGGCAGGAAATGCCCTCTTTCCCCCAGGCTACTCAGGCCGCGAGAGCCACCGTTGCAGCCACTCAGGCAAATACCGCCTCCAGGCATTCTCCTAGCGGGAGGTTCAACCAATGCCACCCGGAGTCCGACCTGCGCTCAGCAAGGCCAAAGGCCCGGGGCTTCACACATATCCCCTGGGTCCCCACAACTGTTCGTGCACGCCGAGTTTTCACCCAGGAGAAGCCCAACTCCTTCAGGACGCCAGACAGTCCCTTCTGCGGAGCTCCGCCACCCCGAGATCTAGCCGAAGGCCTCAGTTGCCTCATATCCCCCGCCAGTCACGCATCCAAAGATTCGGAGTTCCCCCCAGCATGGAAACGGACGCTTTTTGTATTGAACACAATACTTTGCCTTCTACCGCCAATAACAAAATAACTTAGATATAAAAAACTGACAACTGACAATTCTTTCACTTCAGCCATGCAAGGTATTGTAAGAACGTTATCAGTGGGTATATATTTAAATATTTTCAATTACAATCCAAATAATTGCAGACACAACTGCTATGCCTCTAGACTAGAACAGTTCGACGCTCGAACAGTTTGTCACTCGAACAGTTGGGCACTCGAACTGTTGGGCACTCGAACCGTTGGACACTCGAGCAGTTGAATGCTCGAACAGTTGGGCACTCGAGCAGTTGGATGCTCAAACAGTTGGGAACTCGAACAGTTGGGCACTCGAACAGTTGTACCCTCGAACAGTTTGATGATTGAACGGTTGGTTATCATGCTCATAAGACAGAAAACGCCTTCATTTCTGTGCTCTTCTATGATTCGTCAGGTCAGATGGGAAAGGAGGGACAACATTTTACAGCAGTATTTGAGCGGGGATGAGATGACTGCCACCCCTCTAAACTCGAACAGTTCGACACCCGAACAGTTGGACATTCGAACAGTTGGTTGTCCCCCGATGTATGCCACTTTACGTCTCTCATTGCGGTGCATATGTGCCTGATTCTCTTATGGCCGATTGCACCATTCAAATTTATTGCTTCATTCGAGATCATTTTCGAATCTGATTTAAGATCGCCACGGAATACTGTTGCACCATTCAAGTTCAGTGCACGGCTGAAGATCGAGATTGACTTTGTTACGAACCACCGAATTAAGGGGTCCAAGGACATAATCCGAAATGAGAGCAATATCAAAATCACTGCAAAATATATTTTCTACCAAAAAGAAACGTTTTAATATTTAAATTGTAATTATGGTATTGGTTGTTGTTTACATTAGTAAAATATAGCCTGGAAAAAATAAAACATGATTTTAAAATGTGATACATACATTTAATTTATGTAAAATATTCATGTTCTTAATGTGACAACTTATTTTATCTTGTACTGACTGGAATACACCTTTATTGCATTAATGTAGCATTTATTTCCATGAAATATGTAACATACCTGCAGAGTGTCATGTTTATTTATTTGCTGTACAATCTCACGTCTCCAAAATAGCCTAACAACTAAACAATTCAAAATAAAGGTCAGTAATTATTTTCATGTAGAACACGATATAACCTAGCTCCTCATCTAGCTCGATTCAATGAATAACATTTTTATAGATATTTTGTTTTGGTAATACTTGATCACCAAGATGATGAAACAAAATATTTTCAACTTTGCAACCTTCAATGGAATAATCGAAAAAAAAAAAAAAGAAATTTTATTTAATTACATAACAATTAATAACATTCCAGTCACATAAAAATAGTTCTACCAGTATTCAAAACTACTATCCTGAACAAAGTGTAAAAAGATTTTCTGGCAAATATTGAAAAAATATTTTGCATTAACTGTAGACATTTTTTGAAATGCCAATGTCAAATAGTTATATTCTCACATGCGATATAATAATAGTTTGAATCATTTTGCACTGCATCCAACTATGTTATACGGTCAAAACACACTAGTCTCACGAATTAATGTCAAAAGCACGTCGTTAATTTTCTCGGAGCAAACAGATGAATCATATCACAAAATAAGAGTCAATCACAAACGTTTGATAATAATCCTAGATCACATTTTTTTCCCCCTGAGATCAGGAACTCTGCGACTGAAACTCCGTCACACTGGAACTCAGGTCCAATTGGAGATCGTGTTGTAACTAGGGTCTTGGAATAACTGTTCAGGGGACAGTTTTTGGTGTAACCGGGCCTTTGAAAGAGAAAGGCCGATTGATGTCGATGCTTTGCTCGCCGCATGGTTTGCACCATGGGCAAAGAGATTAATGCGCTACCTTTTGTCGGGGCCACGAACTAGCTTCAGAAAAGCTGAGAAATTCTTTTATGGCTTCGCGCTCCTTTTGTGGCGCTCACGGCGTTGATTGCATCCTCCCGGCACTACCATCTCATGGGGCCACGGTGGCTGAGCGGTTAGCCTGCTCGCCTCCCACCAAGGCGAACCTGGTTAAATCTCCGGCCGGGTCACTCCCGGATTTTCGCACGTGGGGATCGTGCCACACGATGCCGCTGGTCTGCTGGTTTTCTCGGGGATCTCCCGTTTACCCCGCTCTATCATTCCGGAGCTGCTCCATACATCAATCACTCTCATCAGCTTCCAAGACATCGCTGTTAAGAGCCGCCCAAATCTGATCCCTCACTCGTTACCATACAGTGGCATTACTCGCCGCGCGGTTGATATCCGACTGTTACAGTTAAGAGTACTTAGCTCCCAGAATTTTTTTTTTAGATTTCGATACGGGCGACAATAGCACGTCGCTCCTGCGCGCAAGGCGTGCGTGCTTCCGATGTTACGCATTTCTGTGCACATGAGATCTGTAACAGCGGAATTTTATTACACGCGATGAAAGCCCATAGAATAAACTACGACTGTTCTCGTACCTATTAAGGGAACTCCGCAGGATAAAGCTCTAAAAACGCGATTTTTTACCATCTTGACTATTTTTTCTTAGAATAAACGTGATATTAAAAAAACAAAACTGTATGTACTTAGATAATTGTTAGCCAACTTTCCGAAGGAAAGAAAGGCATTTGAGATCACTTTCATGTGCGCGTGTGTGTGTGTGTGTGTTTGCTGTTCGTGCGTATGTGTCCTCCACTCCCTTAAATTTTTGAACGCGATAACAGAATTTCACCAAACTCGGTACACATATAGTACTAGGTAAGGACACCTGACTTATAGTTTTCAACCACTCCAGGTACTTACTATCAAAATGGCGGACATTTTAAAATTTAGGACGGTAGGTTAAATCTCGGAAACAATTTAACCGATTTTAACCAAATTTTGTATGCTGGCAGCGCAAGTTGTGAGCATTAAATTCAGAGGTGAATATTGTTGTTGATCTGCTATTTTGTAAGATAGCGCCACATTAAAATATTAACCTTTTACGTTATATCTCGAAAACTAATCAACCTATTCGACAAATTTGGCACGTAATTAATACTATGATTGGCCAGGTAAATGTAAGTAATTGGGCTTAATTAGATAATTATTTTCAAAATGGTGGCCATACGCATATTTTAGGTTAATTTGATATTACTACCATACCGTTTAACCAATTTCAACCAAATTTTGTACGATAACAGTTTCTTTAACAGGAATTATATAAACCAAACAACAACCATTTTGTTTTTCATTTTGGAACATAGCGCCATATGTAAAAATAAACCTCTTATGTTATATTTCGAAAACCACTCAACCAATTTTCTTAAAATTTGCTAAGTAAGTAATACTATGATAGTCCAAGTAAATAAACTTTATTAGGCACTTATTTACAAAATGGTGGCATACAAATATTTTAGGGTTATTTGGTATAACTTCCATACCATTTGGCCAATTTCTACCAAATTTTGTATGCTGACTGTATGTATTACAAGCATCGTATAATCCAAAAAACCACTTTTGTGTGACATTTTGTAAGATATCACTACGTGAATTAATCAATATTTTGGCAATAAAGTAGTACTGCGGTAGGAAATGTTAACTGATATGTTTTAGGTATGTCAGACACTTATAATCGAAATTGCGGCCATATAGCTATTTTAGTTTTGTATGCTGTATAGTCGAAACCATGTAACTAATACCAAGGAAACTTTGTATGATGGCTGTATATATTACAACAATAAAATTTGAACACAAAATATCATTTGTCAGCCATTTTGCATAATTGTATCACTTGACAAAAAAATTATGTGATCTCCGAAAAAACAACCGATTTCTACCAAATTTGGCTGACAATTAGCACTATGGCAGGCTATGTAAACTGATAAATTTTGAAAGGGTTATACATACATATTTTTAAAATGGCGGCCATATAAACATTTTAGCCCCGAATTTTTTATCTAAGAAACTGTAAAACAAATTTGAACTTAACTTTGTATGCTGACAGTATCAGTTATATACATCAAAATAGTCTATGCAAAGCCTCATTTCTCAGCCATTTTGTAAGATAGCCCCACATGAAATTATATAGTTTTTATGTCGTATCTCGGGAAACAATCATTCCATTTCTTTCAAATTTGGCAATGAAGTTGTACTATGGTAGGCTATTATAATTTATATATATTTTTAAGTATGTAAGTCACTAATTTTTCTAATGGCGTGGAGTAGATTGCCAAATATCTTAATTTGATGGGTTTTCTGAAATCGAATCCCGGGTAAGTCACTCGTGCATTTTAATTGTCTTTGTACAGTTTCACACGTGACTGGTTTCATCTCTAATAATATTGCTGTCAACAAGGCGACAACGACTACGTACCATCTAAGCTTTCACGAACTACACTAAAATTTATTTGCACCAATTTAGAGGAGAGTGGGCTCATTAGTTATCAGTAACTTCTTGTTTTTTAATCTTTTCTGGTGAAAAGTGGCATTCCAAGGACATTTATTTGCTGAGATACGCGTAAACGCGCAAATAACGCATGCGCAGAAAATATGTCTGGACTACTAGGTAACTGTTAAGGACCACGCCTACCTGTAGCTTTCTTGCGCGTTTGTGGCCGAGAAGCGGGGGAGCGATAAGGGTGACACTGCCGCGCGCGTCAAGTACGCCATCGCCGCTAAGCGCAAGGCTCAGAACTGGCGTGCAGTGTTCTTGCCGCACTGCTTGTACCTATGGAACTCTCAGCTGTGACCTTATTGTTTTATTGGTGGAAAGTCTGTAAGACGGTTTGTATGTATCTGGCGCGTATATTCTGAGATACGCCGCTTTGAAAAAGCCGTTTATAGCCTTTTTTTAATTGCTCTGAAAAGAGGGTTCTAATGTGCGTGACGTCTTGAAAGCACTCAACAGGCCTCGTCTGAATTGTATGTTCTTATCTTTGATCAGCACATTGGACACACGATTAATACACTGAAGAGGAAAAAAAAAATATAACACCTGCTTAATATCGTGTTGGGCCCCCCGAGCACGCAGAAGTGCCGCAAGACGACGTGGCATGGACTCGACTAATGTCTGAAGGTATGCAGGAGGCATTGAAATCTGCGCCAATCTGAGAAAGGGTTGCACGTCTGTCACGTTTAATGATTCTCGTCGGTCGTCGTTTGTCCCGTTCGTTCACGATCTTTTTCCGGCCGCAGCGATGTCGAAGATGTGATGTTTTACCGAATTCCCGATATTCATGGTACACTTGTGAAATGGTCGTACGCGAACATCCAAATGTTATCGCTACCTCGGAGATGCTATGTCCCATCTCTCGTGCGCCGACTATAACACCACGTTCAAACTCACTAAAATCTTGATAACCTGCCATTGTAGCAGCAGTAACCGATCTAGCTGCCGACCGCATCGCGTTACTCTGATTGGTTCCATACCTCCGTTATTTGCATACGCACGCCTATACCAGTTTTTTTGGCTCTTCAGTGTATGTTCGTTGAAAAACGTGTATTTCAAACTTTCTGCAAAGCAGATCAAGCGCCAGGATGGCGGGAACCGTAAGGCCCGTATACAGCCGGCCGTACCTGTGGACGTCGATAATTTCCAATCTCGACGTCAAGCCACATCACATTGAAGCAGTACGAATATGGTCCAAAAATGCGTTGTCCGAAAGTGAGCTTTCATAATCTGACACCAGGCTGCAGTAATTTCGGCATATATCTTGTTGCGTGGTGATTGTGCTACTGCTAAAATGTTGATTATTTAATGTTTGCGAGATAGGGGATTGGAATGTTTATTTTTCTTTGTGATATAATTGTTTTATTTAAATTATGCTCGCCAACTAACAACCAGAAATTTTCTTAGAATTTTACGTTCTTATATTTTCATGGTAAATGTTAGGTAGTTTAAGCGGAACGCAGACAGCATTAATTGCTATTCAGCATTTCGTCACATTCGTCTTGGAAAAGCGAACCTTGCCCGTCCACTGTTTGCATTTACGACGTAAACATCGCACGAGTGCGCGCGAAAGTATGTGATGTTTTCTCCTTTTTCTGTCATCTTATGGCACGGCTTGTGACGAAAGTTTGGTTTTCTGAACGCTCGGGACGCAGGTTGACTTTGGACACGGTAGGTTAGGACAGCGCCGTGACGCCAGAGGGTCACGTGCGCCAATCAGCGCATCCTTATCTTAAGACACCGTTTACGATAGGCAGTTGCAGACAGGCCCTTACAGGAAGTGATCAGCTTGAAGGAGCATGGACGCAGAAAGTGTTGGCACTTACAGGTTAGACTTCGAGTATTATTTGCTGGCCAGGTCTGGGGCCACAAACGAATATTTGTTGCCAACCAGTATGAACTCTGCTTCATCATAATTGAACGAAATTTTATTAATAACCCGTGGAATTAAAGAAAACATTTTGTAAGAAAACGTCATGGGCTCACTCCAGTGTAATAACATAATGAGTTATAGTTAATTTTTTTTTCAATTTTGTCCCTGCAGCGTGTCTTCTTTAGATACATACCTACTTATGCTAGGGTGATAAAAATATGTAAAATTTATTTTAATGTAAACAAAAGAAACAGATGTAATGTTTGTGAAGGAAATGTATACTAAGAACTAAGAAACCAGGAGTTTGCAAGAGTACTTGCTGGAGGCTGTAAAATGTTTCGCTTTTAATTTGGGTATGGAATTTTGGTAACGTAGCTCTCAAAATCTTATTTTCCACTCGTATTTTCGTGCACACAAACGTTTATTGATTGTATATACAATAAGCATAAAAATGTATTCGTTGCGCACTAAACGTAATTAAATACCGTTAACAAATCTTCGGTAACGACTTGGGGGCCGCGGTGGTGTAGTGGTTAGACTACTCGCCTCCCACCAAGGCAAACCGAGTTCTATTCCCGGTGGGGTTTAAAGAGCAGGGATGCCACCAAAACATACCAAACTACGACCCCAGGTTTCATGACCTGATAATTGCTTACCATAACATTTTCTTGACATAATTAACTTGTATAAGTGAGGCCAGTATTATTAAAATAATAATAAATAAAAATATTTTGCAAGAAAATAAATAGCATTTATAGATAAAGTCAATATGTATGTTACTCTAAATTGGTGTACGCATAATAGTTCTACTTGTTCTAGCTTTTTCTGATTTATTGACATCATTTTCTTGAGAGTGCTAAGTTACCTCACAAAATATGCATGGTAGAAACTTGTTGGCATAATGTTCATTAAATAATGTTGGCTTAGAATTAAATATCATACCAAACATCAACCGTTGAGTTTCCAACATTGAAATACCATATAAGCAACTAAATATATATCATAGAAAAATTATCTTACATATTAAAAAAAACCTTTATATTATTTAACGCAAAGGAAAGGGGCACTGTTTTCATTATGAAATATTTTTTCATAGTTTGGTATTATATGTTGGTTTGCCAAAACTAGCCCAGCACATGAAAACATACCAACTAACAACAGTATGTTTCTCAACTGTTACCAACAATTTACCAACCATTTAAAGTTTTTTGAAAAAAAAAAAAAAAAAAAAAAAAAAAAAAACTGCACTTGCAGTATTTTCAGGCTTTTCCTTATTTAGTGACGTCATTTTCACTGAGAGAGAAGCCAACAGAATATTGGTTTGTATAGGGCCAAATATATATTTAGTTGCCCCGAAAAAATATTTTGTCCAGCACACAAAACGTGAAAAACAACAAATTAGTTATGTTCCTTTAACAAAATACACGATTGAATTCACAATACCTCTGTGTTGGGCCAAAATAAATTAGACTGTCGAAAAACTATTTGTTTGAATCGCCTGTATGTACAGCTCGGAAGTTTGTTTGTATTTTTTGTGACATCTAGAATTGTAACAGCGGTTGCTTGTGCATTTATTGATGTTCAATACCGGTATAAACATCCCAATAAAACGAGTCCAACAGGAAACTAAAGAGGAAAGCTGTAAAACTTGAAACATTTATTTGCGCGTGTTGTCCAGTGTTTGAAACGTATGTATTTAAAAACATCAGTACATCAGAAGTCGTCACTTCAGCCGAGGTTGCTAAGGCGTAGCGTTCCGTCGCAACTTATGTAGGTTCGAATCCCGCTCTCGCCGCAAGTGTTTCTTGCATCAAACGAAACTGAACAATGTACGTGGCGCCAAACAAATATTTAGTTGCACCGACCAGGGACAGCGGTGGCGCAGTGTCCAGGGCGCTCGCCTCCCACCACGGCGATCCGGGTTCGATCCCCGGCGGGTCCACTCCCGGATTTTCGCATGTGAGAATCATGCTGGACGATGCCGCTTGCCGGCGGGCTTTCTCGGGGCACTCCCGCTTCCCCCGCCCTTGTATTCCAGCGCCGCTCCATTCTAGGGTTTCATTTTTGTCATGCCCGGGGATGACGGTCACCTACCTGTTCCAGCTGTAAAGACCGTCTCTCGGAGGGTGTCGCCTTGCCCTGGGTGCACTCTCCACACAACATTATTATATGCACCGACCAAATCTTTGTTTAAGGCAAACAAATAAGAACAACAAAATAACTTGGTTTCAACAGCAAAATATTCAATCGCCCTTATACAAACAATTAATTTGGTTGCGCTAAACGACTTTGTTTGATTCAACAAAATCCCTTTTTTCTCGGTGATTCTCGAGAGTGCTAAGTAATCTCACAAAATGTCCACGGTAGAAATTTTTTCGTGTGCATATTAAGTTGGGCCAACGTTGTTTTAATATTCGCGTTCCAGCCCAACGTTCAGCCAACTTTTCCAACGAAATTCCAGCCGTTGTCCCGACGCACGTCGCTCCCAGGGTCTACGAGAACTCTCCAGGCTCTATCTAGTGTAACGAACCTGGATCAGTTTACATCCTCCGTCACTAGAACGGCAACCAGGATAGGATCCCGAACCACGTGTTTCTCAGCTTCAGTACAGAGGAATATAGTCGCTACTGCCACTAGAAACGAAGGCAGATCAGCACTTGATGGCTCGTTCCGTATTCTCAGTCACGTTCAGTGTCAGTCCACTTCATTTTAAAGTGTAGAAACCCAGTCGCCGGTTGACCTCCCTAAATTGTAACTAGTGGACATTTCTACAGCGTGGCGATAGCAAGTATCGTATAAGATTGAGATTTTAAAAGTTTTTTTAAATTTTTTACGGAATTGGGTGAAAATGTACACATTCCTGCTATGAGAATGTATTTACGTAACTGAAATCCTACAGATACAACTAATTGTTAATTTTTCAGATAGTTACTTTTCTCGAACGTTAGGGCAATATGGGGCAAGAGCCCGCACGTAAGAAAACAGTAGTCGATTGTGTCTGTTGCATTTATGTATTTCACTTAAAACCACGTGTATATGCTCCGACAATGAATCGTGTATGATTATATAAAACAACTGAAATTGTAATTCATTTGTGAGAACTTACAATACAAATAGATCACATTACTGCGTATTAGGAAACTTGCCCCACATGTGGAGCAAGACTCCTATTACAGTGGGGGTAAGAGTCCTATTGGCATCTATTACATTTGAAAAAGTTTCCCCCATATAATCAGTACACGGTCTCTCCCCCCCCCNTCGCTGCACATAATCCAGTCCACAGATGGAGGTTCTTCGTACATTATAGACAATGGGCGATCATAGACAATGGAAAATCGGGAAGATGTTTTGCGCCAACACCACTGCAACGTCTAGCTCCCTTTGTTAATAGGCGACGCTTTTTTGACGCGGCTGAAAAGTTTGCAGGCGAATTAGGGTCATTCCACAATTTTCTATATCCGCGGATGGGTCCGTAACATAATGTCAAATTTAATGACGGTATATTGACGCATTCAGAACCACAGCCTACAATTGCGATGTCCAAAGAACAGACTTCACACACTGCAGCGAACGAGAGCACCGTATATGCATCAAGTTGAACGTTATTATTCTGTTATAGTTATTTCTTACCTGCAAGGAATGCACATTTTAAAATTAGCGTACTTTTTTTGACTACTTTCTGTAGGAAAGATTGGCTTATGCAATAGGGGTTGTCAATTTGGAGGGCAAAAATAAAAATTCGTAATTTTGGTGAATGAGGGGGTCCAAAAATGTGCATTTTAATGTGTAATATCCTAATTTAAAAGATTTTTCCTTATTCATAAAGGATTACCTTGATAAATTTGCGCTTGATTATAATCTATATTGAAATTTCCGAAAAAAAGGGGATAACTTAATATTAACTCCAACAAAATTTGCTCAAAAAGTGGTTTAATGAGCTCAAACAATTTTATTTATATTTTGTCTTTATTAGGAAACACTGAAAACACATTGTACAAAATGTAAAAAGCTTCAACCAACAAAATTCATCAAATCTTGCTTCGATTCATTCCTAAACAACATTCTTCTGCTTGCTTCCTGGCCTCTAATGAATCCTTCTCGTTTCTCACTTTGCAAGAAGCCTCTGTTACTTGTTTCACACACCTCTCTATGGACTGTCCATGACATGGCCATTTTGGAACTTGCATTGTCTCTTCAACAAACTTTCTTATTTCTGATATTTTGAATTTACAAGTAAGCGGAGGTTCATATACTTTTTCTGACCAGTCTATCAGTTCCAAAAGGGAAGTTGCATTTTGATTTACTGCAGGTGTTTTCCTAGGCCGAACAGATAGGTCTCCTGGTGTATCATCATCTTCATTACTTAATTCAATTATATTCTGGACCCTTGCTTTCCTTTCTTCTTGGTCTTCCGAGCATAAAAGTGTCTGAAACACCGTTTCACTAAATGCGAACCACGATGAATATTGGATTGTTGGTAAAACAATATCTGCTACTGCCTTCTTCTGAAATTTTAGGAGCTTCAATTGATAAAGAATGTGGCGAGTTCCTTCCACCCAAGAGAATTTCAATTTAAATGTAAACCAGCAGGGATAGTAAACGTCAACAATGTATTCCACAAGCAGTTGTAACGTCTTTAAGTTGTTGCCTTTAAGGCCATGTTTTGAAACCCAATGCACAAATACTATTTGCAGTTGTTAACCACCGAGAGTAGCTTACAGGACCAATTTCTAGTAATGCCAGATCAATTGGAACTACACCTGTCCTTATGGCCTGAGTTATCCTGTAACCATAAGCCTGATCTGTAGAGAGATCTTTGACAACAGTGTCATTCAATGGAACCAAAGACTCTGGAAAGGATATTCTGACAAATGAGGGATTGATTTCAAGTTCTGTTGCAGCATCAAGCATGTTGCAAATCTTACCACTCCACTTGTTGTTAGACAAAGTTTTTCCACCCAACTCGGTGATCAAGTGCCGCAAAGGTAGCTCATTAGTATGAAGAGCACAAACCAACTAGATGAGTTTACGATTCAGCTTTGCCTCAACCCAATGCATGACCCCTCCTTCCCAACCAGTGTTAACATTCGTCGAGTCGCCACCAATAGCCTGCAAACTTTTATCAATGCTGTTTTTCTTTAAAAATCCACAATATGGTTAGCAATAACTTCAGCACGTTTCCATTTCGTTAAGTCTTTCTCTGGAGTAAAATGGCAAAGATACCTTCCACCTGGCTCACTGCAAACAGTGTAAAGCTCTTCTTACACAATACTTGGAAACTGATGACTTGAGTCATCTGCCTGTAACAGAACTTTAGTGAAATCTTGGCGCTCATCAAAGAAGATACATTCAATATTGCCTGTCCTGCATCGAGCATGAAATTCTTCATCAAGTGCTTTCATGACTTTTTCTTCTGCCCTTTTTATTTTATTGTGATCAACCACAAGTCTCCTGTCTCCTTCAGTAATTAATCCAGCATCCAAAAATGCAGCTGTTGTAATGGCAGCTGTAGCACGTAGACCGACACCATACCTAATACTTTGCAATGCAACATTGCGCAATTGTAATGTATTATATTGACTTGTACTTGAAGTAGAAGGTACATCAGAATCATCACATGGAATCTGCAAAGGATCTTCAGATTCTTCATCTGTAACATCAGTTGGCTCTTCATCTTCGTCGGAGAAAAGAACTTCATCTGGTTGTAATGTTAATTCTTCCTTCCTTTTCAGCTTATATTCATAAATTCTTCTTAATTCATCTTCTTGCCTCTTCTGCTTTTTAATTTGTCTTCTGTGCTCAGGTTGATCTGGTAATCCAATTTGATGCTATCCAACAAATCCAACCTTCTCTCTTTGACTATTAATAAACACTAGTTCTTTGACAGGGATCTTCATATTCTTAGAACAAGAGCAGGAGATGTGCACTTCATGTTTACAGTCGGCACCACCTGGACATGGACCCTCAAATTCTGGACATAGCTTAATCTCACACTTGCAATTGAGAATGTCAAAGAGTTTGTCTAACGTTGCTATGAAATCCTATTTCACTGCCTTTTCCTAGTTTTCTTCTATCTTCTTCAGGACTGTGACTCTTGAATTTAAAATTGGCACCACAAAACAACTGTCTGCTCGCTCCCACTGTTCAAGCACTTTTGGATAAATATCCTTTGCAAGAGTGGCTGCTGGGTAATTTGTGACATTCTCTACACTCTTTTCTCTTAGCAGAAGCCCATCTGTTAGAACATCACACAGAGTTGGGAGTTCGGAAGGCAGCATTTCTTGACCAGTTCCAATGAAGTTACTCATGTGAGTGTAAGTTGCCAATCTTGTCTTCCTTTTACTAGCCATGGTTCAGAATTTTCAGATTTTGAAATTGGAAGAGACTATTTGTGCCTGGAAAAAGAAAAAAAAGAAAATGTCACTATTTGTATGATATTAATACAAATTAATAAATTTTACTGCAAATGAGTATTGCTAGTTTAAACACTTTTACGAGTGGCATCAAATATTTTTACAGGTGTCATAGTATAATATAAGTATATTCTTAACCTTAGAGCAGAAGTACAAACATAAATAATGATAAGAAGGCTCTTCTTGAGAGAAGACAGTTTGCTGCGAATTTTACATGAAATGTGAAAATATCACGAAATTGAAGTACCTATTTACCAAGCAAACCAATGTAATTGCCAGTTCATGTAAATATATTTTTGAATCGCTATCCAAAATACAACTTTTTGACCCCCCCTCATTTTTTGAAAAAGGAAGTCAAAAAATTCGACACGCCCTACTTATGCAATCACCTGAATGTCCATCTCGAATATATGTCCGCCCTTAATAACTTTTAAACCCGTCAACCAAATTGACCTAACTCAACCCACATATATTATTTAGCAAGTACATGTGACTTTTATAGTATTCGAGTACTCAGGGAACTTATTTTCAAAATGGCGGCAATTTTTTTAATGTTTAGGGTACTATGGTATATCATGGGAACAATTTGACCGATTAAAAACCAATTTGCTAAGTTGGTGGTGCATAATGTAGGTATTGGATTTAGAAAGAAATTGGTCTGCCATTTTGGGAGATAGTGCAAATTGAAAAATATTAAGCTTATCCATTATATCTTGCGAACCATTAAACCGAGATAAACCAAATTTTGATGTCGAAAGTGCATAACTAAAGCATTGAGTTTTGAAACCAATAATATTTTTAATCCACCACTTTGGGAGATAGTGTAAATTGAAAAAATAAAACTTTTTCGTTATATCTCCGGAACCATTGAACCGATATAAACCAAATTTGGTAAGTTGACAGTGGGTGATACAATAATTGAATTTGGAAAGGGATAGTCTTATTAATCCACAATTTTGGTATATTGTGTAGTTTGAAAAATAAAGCTTTCCCGTATCTCGGTAACTACACAATAAATTTCTTCCAATTTCAGCATATATTTTTTCAATTATTATATGTTATGTTCGTTTATGCAATTTAAATGCCTAAGGCACTTATTTTCAAAATGGCAGCAATATAAATATTTTAGGTACATTTGCAATATTTATTTTACGGTTTTACCAATTTCGACCAAACTTGTTATCATGAAAGAATATTTTACATGGATCAAATGTATCAATGCATAGTCACTTTTGTCTGTTATTTTGTAAGCTATCAGCGCACTAAAATAAACATTTAAATATCATATCATGGGAAACAACCAACCGATTCCTACGAAATTCGGCACTCAAGTAATACTACGGTAGGTTTTGTAAACTGACATGTTTTAATTGGTTAGGCTATTATTTTCAAAATGGCGGCCATGTAAACATTTTAGACTACTTTGCTATATCTACGAAACCACGTAACGAATTTGAATTTAACTTTGTAAGCTGGCAGTGTCTATAACAATAATCCAATTCATCTATCCAGAGGATCTTTTGTCCACCATTTTGTAAGATAGTGCCAGACGAATAAATTAAGTTGTGTCATATCTCGGGAAAGTAGTAATGTGGCAGGCGATACACATTGATACACTATGTTTTAAGACGGCCAGGCACTTATTTTCAATAAAGCCGCCATCCTTTCAGCATAGTATGCTATATCTACGAAACAATGAAACTAATTTCAACTTTACGTTGTATGCTGGTAGTATCTATGCAAGCATCAAATGGGCTTATATATAAGCTGATTTTGTCAGCCATTTTGGAAGATAAACCCAAATGAAAAAAATAAACTTTTGTGTCCTATCTCGGGAAACAATTAACTGATGCCCATCAAATTCAGATGACACGATCTACTTTTGTAGCCCATCTTAATTTGTATGACTTACAGAGGTAGTCACATATTTTCGAAATAACAGTCATGTAAGTAGTTTTGGTTAGTATGCCATATGTCCGAAAGAATTTCAACCGACTTAAGTTTGAAGCAGTATCTATAATATCTATAATTGGACTACATAACTGTTTTGTTCTCCTGTAATGAAGATATGAAAACACGAGAAAGTGGAGCTTTTATCGCATATGTCAAGGACCAATAAACTATTTCCCACAGAAATTTGCACACAAGTAGTGTTGTGTTTTAAGCATGTCTGCCTTTATTTCAATAGGGCTGCCATATAAATAATTTAAATGTGTCTGTCATATCTGTTAACAATTTAACCAATTTAATTTAAACTTTGTATGCCTAGAGTATCCATTAATACCATCAAACATGCTTATGTAGATTATATTTAGCCGCCTTTTTCTAAGATAGTGCCAGGCGATAAAATGTGACATCTATGTCTATCTCGGGAACCAATAATCGAATTCCTACCAAACTTTTCAAACAAGTAGTACTACAGTAGGTCATCTAAACGTACATGCTTTATGGGGGTCAGACATTTTTTTCTTCAAAATGGTGCAACTTAAAATATTTAGATAAGGTTATCATATCGATTAAATAATTTGACAAATTTCAACCAAACATTTTTATGCTGACAGATATTGTTAGAAGCATAAGATATTCCTACACACAGTCGGTTTTAGGCATTTTTGTTCGATAGCGCCAAATGAGAAGCTAAATATTTTATACTACATTTCGGGAACCAGTCAATCTTTTTCCACCAAATTCTACACACAACTAGTGCTATGGTAGGTTATGTAAACTCACGTGATTTAAGTGACTCGCGCGCTAGTTTACAAAACGATGTCCCTGTAAACATTTGAAGTTAGTAAAACCAGTCTACCAAAACTTTGTACTTATTACTATAGAAGTTGATGCTGCGAATCCTAACTCCGTAATGTAGTTGGCTGGAAGCCGGGTTACAGCACGAGGGGTTCTGTGTATTTGTTTCTGGTTGCACCACTAAAGACATTGCTATTAACGAAATGTCAGAACCCACCTGCAATTTAACTTCTTAATAACTTCAACAAAATTATTTTCATACATGTAGAGGAAAGTATGCTCATTATTTATATAGACAAATTCTTGTTTCAGACATGTTTATTTGGGGCCGGTTTCACAATGTCTGGTTTCGTTCCGATAAAGGTCTGATTAAAATTTAAGTGCTGGTTAGAGACATTTTCTGTTTTTCAATATATGGTTAAGAATAACCAACGTTTAGTTTGCCTCTAACCAATGGCTATCTTAAACACAATAATAGGTTCCGATTACTGTACTAATCAGAACATTACAACAAATATGGTAGTCATTCTTGGCTAATGTGAGGTTATGTTTGTGTAATTAAATTGTGTCTGATGTCAGCAGATGATTTAAATTGGTTATTTAGGATGATAACCAAATTATTGCTTACGTCACTCGGCCGCGCTTGTTAGAGCTGTATTAGAGACAAGTATATAATTTTAAAATGAATTTTGTAATGCAAAAATGCGATTTCGAGACTTATGGGAGATATTGGGATGGGTACCTACAAACTCAGGTAAATTGATAAAAAATGGGCTAGAAACATTTGTTTGGTGATGAAATAAGTTGATATTGTATACCTACACGTGAATTAAATATTACTCGTTTTATAAAATGTTTACTTTTTTTCAGGGCTCAAGCAATACCTTATCTTCAGAAAATCAGACATAGTTCCGCCGACATGTTTATTAGATAGTAGATTTGGATGTTTGGGATTTTTTTTTAAGGTCTTGGGAAAAGTTAGTTTTTCCGTTTTAAATTGTTATAAATGTTTTCGCGAAGGCCTGCACGGTCGAAACTTACGTGATTTTAACAGTAATTGCATTATGAAATATATGACGGATTCATGATAGCCGCTTATATAAGATGTATATAAGTATTTGTGCGCGTAGGGCCTATACAGAAATTTAATTGAATTCCATCCGTGCTTCGTCATTTAATTAATAATTTTGTGGTGCAGTGCGCTGTATTTAAGATGTACAAAGCTATTAAGCAATACTCGTTACAAGTGTATTTTAAAATCTTAGACAGCTAGCCATCAGGGGGCAGCTAAGATATTTTTAAAATTAAATGCATTAAACGCGATAAAATTTCATCTAACTATGTTGGGTATTGAGGCCGTACAAGGCATTTTTTTATTGTCGCTTGTGAATATCTTGTAAATTGCCAAGATATTGCACTTGGGGGCGTGATTTGGCTAGCAAATGGACAACAATATTAATTATAAAAATGTTCTAGCCTCTGGGATGTAAAAGTTCGTTACTTCGATGTTTAGTTACGAAGTCTATTGCCATTTTCTGCTTATTATAAATACGTCAATGTATGAAGCTGTGGTGCTATCTATGAGAACTTTTTCAAACTTATTGGAGTCATTGCAAAGTAGAGACGCAAGGAAGTGTGCTTGGCGAGAAATGTAACTTTTATAATAACGATCGTATTAATTTTTCCAGACATATGACCTATTGTGGATTATTTTGATAATAATTATACGTTCATATCACGCAATATATTTCACACCCGAGTTGTATCGAGCCATTACAAGGCTAACGTTGCTTTCAAAGTATTGCTAGTATTCCACATTCAGGCAATCATGCAGTGTCGTATATGTCAAGTCGTGATTTCTTTCTCGTGCTTGCGGGATATGTTAATATTAACACACTGTAATTATATGCGTAATAATGGAGTAATAAAAATATACATACGAAAGGAAGCGATTTGTCGCCACTTTATTTAGTAACGAGAAATTGTGTGCTAGCGTGCCACACGTTTTGTGAAATGTGTATTGAAATACTTCTACATCTCAGGTACACCTAATATGTGATCACTACGACAACGGTTCTAAAAACTTCTTTGTGTTGGAATAACATGTCTCATAAACCACGCCAAAGTCTACAATAATTTGCATTAGATTAGCTATCTTGTGTTCAGTAACACAAATACTTTGGATTATAATAAATTAATATATATGACTAGTATGGTTTTCTGGTCAAAACCGTTTATTATTGGTGTTTCCTTTAGTGTTTTTACAACAATCCTCGTCTATCCAGAACAACATAAACAGCAGACGACGACCTGGCAGCAGCCAATCACAAACGAAAACGTTACTGCAATGTTGTCAGATTTATCTTAACCAGCACTGAGCTAACCAACACTTTCTTAACAGGAAAATGTCTTTTGAGAAGCAGTACGAGACTAACCAATAATTAAAATTTCTGCTTAAATTTATCATATGGTCCGATAACCAATACTTTAAATAGACATTGTGAGACCGGCTCGTAGGCAGCAATGTAAAATGTGGATATTTTTGATTTAACGTAGCTAGTGAAATGAAGTGGAGAGATTTGGGTGGCTCCTAACAGCTAGATATTGAGAGACGTTGAGAGTGAAGTGAGGTTAGTACGGAGCAGCGTCGGAATACAAAGGCGGGGGAAACGGGAAATCCCTGAGAAAATCCGTGGACCAACGGGATCGTCCGGCACGATTCCCATATGCGAAAATCTGGGGGCAACCCCGCCTGGAATTGAACCAGGTTCGCCTTGGTGGGAGACTAGTAGTCTAACCACTACACCACCGCGGCCCCTTTCTGCAACTGTGGTTCAGGGACAATCTTCAAACAAGATTTCAGCACTATGCGTTTATGCATAAAGCCTAATTGTTTTCTGGTTATAACTGATGATTTTTGTGTTAAATAAACACGAGTGTTTACCATAATTTTCACACTATTACTGTTTTAGAATCGGTAAATATTTTCGTGGTTTTATAAATTTACTATTTATTCGTGTTTAATAGTCTTTCACCCTTTCTTAGAACAAAACAAATAAAATGACCACCATCTTCTTATGATTGGCTAAAACTTCGTTCTTGTAGAAAACATTCTATCGAAAATTGCACACGACCAATTATAACAATGTCCATGAAAATGGCTAGCAGATGGTCAAACCTTCCATGGATCCACCCACCACGTGAGTGAATATTGTTCCTGAACCACGGTTGCAGAAGTAAAATCCCAAAAAATGCGCTCGTCTTTACTTGCGCTGCAACAAGTATCGTCGACTAGGTCGTTAAAAAGAAGTCTCCATAACTGCATGCGTGTAGGGTCGGACAGCAGGCCTCGTGGTAGCTTCCCCCCGGACTTGTACGGACAATTTGATCGTGTAATACAGGCTTTAGTTAAGGCTAGTTTGCATGAGGTGGAGGAATATCCCGGAAGTAGATATTTAGCAGGGCATCAGAAAAGTTGTTAGTAACCGTGAGTGGACTATACGCGCACATCAAAGGAAGCGACGCGCCACTCCGCTCCCACTTATAGGCTAGTCACGGTCAAATGAGCACTTTTCCAAGCCCTCTCATTTGGAATAATAGTCTATAAATATAGTTTATTACAGCCTTAGACGTTAATTTTCGCGTCCGTTGAAGTGTGCACGCTGTGTTTATTACTTACACGGCAATATTTATTTTGAAAAGTGGCGGAAGGATGAAAAATGGCTGATAGGAAAAAAAAAGTGACTGGGGCCTCGATAGTGCTCACTTTACCGTGAACAGCCTATACCCATAAGTAGGGAGGTGACGAGATGGCAAGGCTGCGTAATCAACTACCAGGCATGCGAATCGCCGCGCATGACGGGTTAACTGCCATATTGAATGAAGGCCTNAGGCAGTTTATTAAACTAAATCGAGTTATTTAACATTACGAACAGCTAATCCATTATGCCTATTATTTATTATAAAAATAGATAGGAAAAATAAATAATCTTATCTAAACATACATAAGGCTGCGCTTAACAATTTAACAGAACAACTTGATGCGTATCGCATTGTTAGTACAGTTAGGGAGCTGACGAGGCGGCAAGACTGCGTGGCGGGGTGGTGGCCGGGGCCGCAAAACCCTCCCTTGCCAATCCCCGTCGTTTATCGCCCCCTGTCAAAATAGCGGCTCACCCTCGCTACTAGTCGTCCCAAAAGAAACAGCTCTCTGGAAGTCAGTCTCGAGTTAGTGTCGGTTGCGTGCGTATCGGGCCGGTATGTTATGGCACAGTCTAGGAAAAAAGGGAAAATTATACACAGCGAAGCGAGAATTGTTTCCGGAATTCGCAAAGAAGGTGCCGATGCTTGTAACAGTTCGCTGTCAACACCAGGCAAACACCGAAAGCGTCCACATGAAAGAAATGTGCACTGTGACTCATTTGATAGGAGAGTAATCAGAGATGTCATTCATGATTTTTACTTAGTACAGAAACAAGTACCAACATGTCCTAAGCTTCTCGTTGTTTTGAGAGAAAAAATTTATTTTCCATGGGGTGTTCGTACGCTCAGGCGGATTCTGAAAGAAATGGGGTTTAATTGGAAACGGTGTAACAGTTCTCGGAAAATATTAGTGGAAAGACCGCACATTGTCCACTGGCGTTGCAAATACTTAAAATCAACCCTCCACTACAGAATGGAGGGGCGCCCCATAGTTTACAGTGATGAAACGTGGGTTGATAGCAACATCACATTTAACAAATGTTGGCTATGTGATACTGAACGTGGTGTGTTAACCAACAGAAGTTCTTCGAACCGTTTAATTGTTGTTCATGCAGGTACTAAAACTGGATTTATTTAAAACGCACTGCTAATTTTTCCAGCAGGCAGAGCTACGGGGGACTACCATGGGCAGATGAATTCTGCAAACTTCAAAAAGTGAATGCATAATCAGTTATTGCCAAACCTACAGGAAAAGTCTGTTGCTCTTATGGACAATGAGCCTTACCACCCAGTGCAAGAAAATTAACCCCCAGCGAAGTATGCAGTGAAAAAGGAAATTGAGTCATGGTTGACGAATAACAACATTCCCTTTTCTCATGAAATGCGAAAAACAGAGTTTTACTATTTAATTGCGCAGAACAGGAAGTCTGAAAAAGTTATTTCGCATTGACCAACTTTTAAAACTGCATGGACACGATGTTCTTAGACTTCCTCCTTATATGTATGTGCGAACTTAATCCCATTGAACTAGCGTGGTCTAAAACAAAGAGACTAGTGCGGGAAAATTACTTTACTGCTAGCTTGTCGTTAACAAAGCTAATGGAAATCACGACGGAAGCAATATCTTCCGCCGCTGAAGAAGACTGGCAAGGATACTGTTCACATGTCCAAAATATAGGAGCAGACTACTGGCAAAAGGACTGTCGTGTGGAAGACGCAATAGACAGTTTTGTGGTATGCCTAGACCGTGACTCCAGTGGCTCGAGTGATTCATCTGACGACGAATTTTCCTCTTCCGAATCGGAACTGGCGCTGCCACTTCCCGAAAGTGAATAAATTATCACCGAACAACAACATCCACTGTTTGAGGTAAGCGGTAAGAGTATATCCTTTCAGAGTATTTTAAAGTAATGCATCCTTGATCTTAACTGTTTTCGCCCTAAATGTGTGCCATCAAAATTGTTTGCAGGTCACTATGGTTGTTTCGCAGGTAATTAAGTAAAACAATTTAAGTTAAATCAGTTTGAAAATGTTGTTTTCGGCCATGCTGAAAGACCTCAAATTAGGGTTGGTAATGTGAAAGATGTTTTGAAAATTGTAACTATTGTGAAATGTGATTAATTTTCGTACGGGAACAGATTGCGAATACGTACAATAAATAACTTGCTTTAAAAAATTTGTACTTAAAACACAATGCAAAACATTTCGCGCACCAGGCAGACGGGCGCCTAAAATAGTGAATTTAAATGTTACTGTTAAAAAAAAATAATAATAGAGGCGTATACCACAATATTATAGAGTATGTTTGTATGCGTGTCGTATGCAAGGAGAATCTCCCTGCGAACTGATAGTTTTGGTACTTGTAGTAGGGGCTGGAGACGACGGTGGCGACATTGCAGCCCACCGGGCCCGAATTACAGAGCCCCGCGTATTCGTGAGCACTGGACTATACTTTGTGTCGCCCTCCGTGGAGCCACCCACTCGAGTCCACTCCCCCGACATCGTCCAGGACCCGTGCGAACTTCTGCGGCCTTGATTCCGTGGAGGGAACTCAGGGAGCGAGATCTGTGTCGCAAAGTGGTTTTCTTTCCTTTATGTCGCGTAGCTTGTAATTTGCCACAACAAAGCAAATGCTCGCGCGCAACGTGGCTTTTACCGCTGAAACATGAATACAACCGGTTCCGGGGTAATTGAACGTTTTCGTGAACAACCTCTAAAAAAAAAAAAATAATTCTCTTCCGTATTTGCATATAGGCCTATTACACCGCGAACAATGTATCAAATACCGACATTATTTTCGGAAGTAAATTACAAAGTTACACCGTTTACAAAAAATCCCAATAAATTACGGGGTAGTAGGCTACTGGCAAAAAAAAAAGTACACATTTTTTTTATTTAGAAAAATGACGTAGGATTCATTTTCAGTCTTAAATGTACGGAAATAAATGTATGAATTCGCAGAAACTTATCAATTGCCAGCAACGAAACTTACGTTTAGGTATGAAACTGTTTATCATTTGCAGATTAAATATTTCTCGTCATATTTCGTTCACTTAAACTGTTGGTTAAAAAAAAACAGTTTTATTATTATACTGAGAGCAAACAGTTTATATTAAAATAAAAATTTTTCTTCGCGATAAACGAAGACGAATAAAATGTAGTTGTGTGGTACAGCATTTCGATTTGCACGCCAGTATTCAGAGGACGAAAGCTGTGAGATTGAATTTACTCAGAACGTACAGAAAAATAGTTTTCTGATTTTCCTTTTGTTGGTGGTTTTTAAGGGCCGCTGTCCGTTACAAGCCATGTACGCTAACTTTTTTCGTTGTGTAAGTTGATACTTTTTATTTGTGTTAATGCCATAATTGTTGCAGGAAACATTATATTCTGATGTTAGCGAAAACGAACGCTTCGTTTCGGAACTTCGTTGTTCGTGGCTGACGGAGAAAATCCTGTGTTTACCATTTACAGATACGAATTAAGTGTTTCGCAGTTACGGGCATTGCTCCGTATCTTATGGGCAAATTTCCTTAAAAACGCCGTTAGTGTACGTAATGTTTGAAACAGTAAACGGCTGTGTATTAAAGTTCCATTAAAAGATACATTTTTAAATTAACGGTAACATTAATAGTTCTATTTTTTATGCGCATTACGGCCTGTTTCACGGTTCTTGGAACATTTTATGAAGATCTGCTTACGATCTTCTTCTGTCCATTTCATATCACTCCGCAAAATTATTTAAAAAAATCATTATTTCCGTACACCGTCTCACTTTTTTCATGCGGCAGTGTAGCGTGACTGTGGATTTTTTCTCGGAGACGTTCATATTATTTTTTTTTGCCATTGTTCGCATAAAAATCGCAGGCTAAATCAAACAGACCGAGTGTTCACAGATTTAAATAAAATTCTTTCAATTCGACGTTAACAGCGGCTTCTACGCAGGCCCCCCAAACAAAGCACAGACACAGAGTACATAACTACACAGAGACTAAAGGACGAGGCGGTATCTTTGATGCAGGCGTACCCATTACCTGATTGGCTGCTCTACCCTCTGGAAACGGACCTTNAAAGGACGAGGCGGTATCTTTGATGCAGGCGTACCCATTACCTGATTGGCTGCTCTACCCTCTGGAAACGGACCTTTTGTCTGATTAGCTACTGCGTGGTACGAAAGAGTCCTTATTGGCTGGGTTAGACAGCTGGCAAGTTAATTATCAGGCACTGATTGGCGAACAAGTGTTGTGACACTTTGCTGCACAAATAAACGTCTGATGATGCGCCAAAAGTATAAAGTTTCCACTACAGTGATTTTTTGCTACGTGTGAGCCGCCAGCAACTAATGCTGCTGTTAATGNGCCAAAAGTATAAAGTTTCCACTACAGTGATTTTTTGCTACGTGTGAGCCGCCAGCAACTAATGCTGCTGTTAATGTTATGTACTCTTAAGCAATTAATGCAAATGTAACATTAAATAATTTTGTACCAACGTTACCTCCTTGCATTACTGTCAATATTAAGGTGGTGTTTATGTTGCGGCAAAATAATTCTTCTGTTGAAACATTAGTGTTAAATTTTTTCTTGTATTTCCTTTGCTTTTAAAAAAAAAACATTCCGTTGTAAAATAAATCAAGTACAATTATTTTGTCACAAAGACTAAAGAAAAAAATTACTATTGGGAGGGAAACCGAAGCCACACGTTGAGTGCTTGACATTATTTACTTTCCGAAACCTGACGTCCGACCAACTGACATATCTTAACACATCTGGTTGCGTTACTTACTGTGGGTATTCACAATACATCGACAAACTGCAGTTCTCTTTCGTTATGTGGATATACTTTACGCTCTAGAAATAAATGCACGTTTGGCACGCTTAAACTGCTTCGCAAGGCTTGAGAACTAGTCCAAGCCGCATTGTTTATCACACTATGATTTAAAATTTAAATATAGTTGTTTAATTTTACGAGGTTATCGCTGTTCACTACTATCCGNTTAATTTTACGAGGTTATCGCTGTTCACTACTATCCGCTTTTTACAACGCCAACTCATTGTAAACTTGCCTTGGTTGGAAATTACTTCAATGTCCTAGCATTATTCCTGTTATTTTTTTTTAGCGTAATACAACATTCGGTTGCGGCAACGTCACTCCAGTATGTTTGCATTATAGTAATACAAGACTTTGTAAATTTTAAATATTATTAACTTTGTCGCAACATTATTAATTTTACAACAACCTAAACGTTTAAAGAAATAGCTTGATAGTAATTCTTTGTGTTGCAAGAACATAAGCATTTTTTTCTGTGTCGTCAGTGACGTCATATTGCTGGGTTGTTGCGGTTCGAGTTCGCGGAATAAGCTGATATTTCACCTCGGCACTCTTAAAGTAGAAGTAAAGTGGATAGTACTTATAGTTATGCAACCNCGCGGAATAAGCTGATATTTCACCTCGGCACTCTTAAAGTAGAAGTAAAGTGGATAGTACTTATAGTTATGCAACCTTCAACGCAGTAAACGCAGAACTCTGTAAAAAGTACTGTAGAAACTTCCAAAATAGCTAGGAAAATATGGCTTGAGCTTCATATAAAATACAAGTGTTTATATTTTATTCAGTGTAAAATATGCACCGCAGTAAGTTTATTTGACGTTTAAATGAATTAACTAATAACTAAAATTTCAGTTTCTTTCCCAATAATGTGCGTGTTTCTTCTCTGTATGAATTGCAAAGTTAGCTTCACTAAAAAACCTCATCGAACAGGTTAGAAGTTTTTCTTTTGCTTGTATGTGATGAAATATTTGCATAACATTTTATAGATGTGCTAAAAATTTAAGTTTATAAAAATCATTTACAATACATATTACACCTGCTTACTGGATTATTAATTTTTTAAACTTAAGTTAATGTCAAATACAGCATTTTTTTCGCATACAGGTAAATAAATATATTAATGTCTTATTCCATATAAATCAATCGCAGTAACTATAACATGTCAAATAACCGTACAATCTTGGAAATACAAAAATTACATTCCATAATATACCCCGGAAAGTGCTGCCTTCGTAGCGCAGTGGCAGAGAGTGGAACTAGATGAAAATGTCGAAAGGTGATTGATTGATTCAGGGGGGAGGGGTGGGGGGAG